>VDFB02214297.1:0-14111 GCA_007258455.2 Sequoia sempervirens
TGTATTGAAGATATGATCAATTGGATTGCTTAGTAACTTTAATTTACATGTTTTTAAACCCTTATAGGTCCTAAAAGCAATAACAAATAGTTTTTTTGTACAAAACTTCTGACTGTCCTCAAGAAAGCATATATTTTTCACTAGTTTTAAAGGTTTTCATGGATGTTTGATCCATCTCATGGAGGAATGTTGTTTTAACCTATGAGATGGATCCCTTACTGCTATCTTATCATACAAAAAAAATAATAAGATAGTAATGCGGGGTAAGGAAGATTCTAGGGTGTACACCATGTTTTGACAATGCAAAGTGCATGAAAATGGAGCCTAAGGTATAGCAGTAGGAGATCTACCTTAATAAGGGGTATGTTTTTGAGTTGAAGTTGTTTACATATGTTGATATAATGGTGAAAAGAAGTTAAAAGAAAGGTTAAGGAAGTGTTGGGGAGGCTAGATTTCCAAAAAGCCCTAGTTTTGGAGCCATTTATCGAGGGTTTTTTGTTTGAGGGTCTTAATGGTGTCATAGAAGACTAAGACCTTGAAAATACTTGGTTTGGGAACATTTTAAGATGTTGAAATTTTTATGATCTATAGTTGAGTTTGGAGAGGGGTTGCTTTGAAAAAGAGGGCTAATTAAGCCTTGATTTTGTGGAAACAATAGGTTTTGAGGAGTCTGATCCAAAACATGTGCCAACAAGATTTTAGTATGTTGTGTAACATATTAAAATACATCTTAATAAATCATTATTTTTTGGAGTCCTTTAGGGAAGTTGGTGAAAAGTCAAAACCATCGCTAGAGACCTAGTTGGGCTAGAAACCTAGTTAAAGTTTTAAAGAGGCCAAGAGTTTGTGTTTGAGCCAGGAGGTTTGGGGTTTGAAACCATTCAAGAAAAGTTTTATTGAGTCTCATAAGATAATTCCAAGGTTTGGGTCCATAGGAGAAGATTTGAGGTCATAGAGTGAACCATTGAACCTTATCTTAGTAGAGTGTCTAGAAGAGGGTTTAGAAATTGCCTCCTTGTAATCCTTGAAGTGTCATTTCAAAGTCCCATGCTATGCATCAACATCCCAATGTATTTCACCTTCACCTTTAAATATTAGTAGATTCTCCATATTACATTATTTGTTTGTGCATTAGCACAACTTTTATGTGTAACAATGTTTTCATAACCTTATGTGTCTAGTATGCATGCATGGTAATGTAGTGGTTATATTTATGGCCTTTGTATCTAATTAGCTTGAAACTAATAGTAACATTGTAAGCACTACTATGAGTGTTGGTTTTTTAGTAAATTAGATTGATCATTGCAATTATTTTTAAAATTTTCCTTTTGCAATTATTTTAACACACACATGCAAGTACTATTTAACTAAGTAATGGTTTTTTTATTATGCAAACAAGGGTAATCATTACCTATGTAATATTATGTGTTATTTTTTATTTTTTTTTACAGAAATGTATTGATAAACTCAAAGAAGGGGATAAAGTTATAGTGTTGGATCCGTTTGATGGTGATGTTGTGGGCATTGGGCAGATTCACTCCCTATCTATTGTAAATGGAGTCAACTTGAAAGAAACAAGAGATGAAAATGTAAACATTTTAAAGGTCACAAGTAACATAACCCTTGTTTATGAAGACAAAATAGATGGAGTTGTTCGTCTGAAAGAGAAAGAGGGAACCTTCACATGGTGGCCACTAAAATATTTGCAAAAAATGACATAGTTGAACATGTTTATCATGTACTAGTTGTTAGACATCTTGGCTCACTGCTTTATGCAATATTTTGAATGTGTTGTTCAAGGATTTTAATTATCATGGTGTAATAAACAACTTTCACATTATTTATATATATATATATATTCATTAAATTTTTATTGCAAATTACCTTTATTTATTATGATGTTGAATCAATCTTTTAATTCTAGCATGTTGTAGCTTGTTCGTATATGTAATATTTTTATTTGATTTTATGTTTTGGATTCGAGTTTAATATTATGTTAGTTTTGCATTATAAAATTTATGGTATTTAATAAATTATTCATTTCATGACCATATTTACTACCAATTAATGGAAACCAGTAAATAAAAATGACTAAATATATGACTACCATGGTATTTAATAAATTATTCATTTCATTACTATATTTACTACCAATTAACGGAAACTAGTAAATAAAAATGACTAAATTAATGACTAAAAGTACGATAAATATATGACTAAATTAATGATTAAATATATGACTACCATGACTAAATAAAACCAGTTAACAACAATCAATGACTAAATTAATGAATAAATATATGACTAAATATATGACTACCATGACTAAATAAATGACTAAATTAACGACTAAATCAATGACAAAATCAATCACCAAATCCAAATGACCAAATCAATGACTAAATAAATGACTAAAATAGCTTAGTCATAAATTTGGTGGTGTTATAAATGACTACAAATAAACCATTAATAGTCACGTGACTAAAATTAGTCATTTAATGAAAATTTTAGTAGTTTATTTAGTCATATATTGTTGTTTGTGTACTAGTGAGACTAATAAGATTCCTAAGGGACTTGTGGCATTGGAGAGGGTGTTTGATGGAAATGATGGAGCCCTTATGAAACAAACACCAATAAAAGGGGAAGACATTGAAGAAGTCAACCTTGGAACTGAATTAGCCCCTAAAAGGGTGTACATTGGGAAAAAGATAATCCCAACAATTAGGAAGATGTTAATTGCAATATTAAGGAAATATAAGCATGTCTTTGCATGGTCTTATGATGATCTCAAAGCATATAGAGAAGATTTGTTCCAACATGAGATTCCATTGAAACCTGATGCAAAAAATTTTAGACAGAAACAAAGACCCATAAATCCCACCTTAAAGCCTAAAATGCATGAGGAACTTATGAAGCTTAGGGAGGGGGTATCATCAAGCCTATCAGACGTTCATCTTGGGTCTCTAATTTAGTACTTTTCAGAAAGAAGAATGGAGATACAAGGCTCTATGTCGACTTCCAAAATTTGAATGTATCTTCTCTTAAGGATAACTACCCACTCCCAAACATGGAGGCTATGTTGTAGAAAGTCACAGGATGTGAGTTGCTATCTATGATGGATTGATTTTTAGGCTATAACCAGGTGAAAGTTAAGGAATCAGAGCAATACAAAATAACCTTCACCACACCATGGGGAACATATGTATATGTCAGAATGTTGTTTAGACTTACAAATGTTGGTGCAACTTTCCAGAGAGTTATGGATGTTGCATTTTCTAATCTAATTAATGTAATAATGGTGGTATACTAGGATGACTTAATTGCATATTCAAAGAATAAAAAAGACCATGTTGAGCATCTTGAATTTTTTTTGTCAAAGCCATTAAATATGGCATCTCTTTAAATCTTATAAAATGTCATTTTACAGTAATAGAGGGAAAGTTACTGGGGAACATAGTGTCCAAAGAAGGGGTAAGGATTTATCCAGAAAGGGTGGAAGCCATAGATAAGATTCCCATTCCTAAGATAGTTAAAGCCATCCAGTCTTTTTTTGGGAAGATTAATTTTGTGAGGAGATTTATATCAAACTTTGTTGAGATAGTGAAACCAATTTCAAAGATGTTAAAGAAGGGTGCAAAGATTGACTAGACAACTGAGGCCATAGATGCATTCATATCCATCAAAAGATAAATTAAGGAGGCCCTAGTGTTGAAGTAACCTAATTTTAGTAATCCTTTTCAAATATTTTCATTTGCATCCTATCACACAATTGCAGTAGTAATGTTATAGAAAAATGATGAGGGGTATGAACAACCTATTTCTTTCTTCAGCAAATCCCTCCAAAATGTAGAATTAAGATATGAAATTGTAGAAAAATAGGCATATGCATTAGTAAAAGTTGTTAAAGCATTTAGATCATACCTGGTGGGAGCATAGGTAATAGCTTATGTACCTAATGTTGTAAAAGATGTGTTCATACAAACTAAAGCAACATGTCATAGGTGTAGATGGATAAATAGAGTCCTAGAATTTGACATTGATTTTCAAGTCACCAAGCTTGTAAAAGGACAAGGATTAGCCAAATTAATGGATAAAACAAATATTGAAGCTGCCCAAGAGTGCATTTTGAATGATGAAGATAATATGATTACTAGTATTGAGCACACACCATGGTACACTAATATTGTGTATTATCTTTAACATATGAAATGTCCTGAAGTATTTAATGATAACAAGAGAAGGACTCTTAAATTGTAGGCTTCAAAGTATGTATTCATGAAAGGGGACCTATATTGGAAAAATAGGGATGGTGTTTTGTTATTGTGCCTAGATGAAGATCAAGCAAGGCATGTTTTGAAAGAAATGCATGAAGGAGTATGTGGAGGGAATTTCTCAATGAAGACTACTACACATAAGGTGTTAATGGTAGGTTACTATTGGCCTAGAGTGTTCAATTCAATGTCTATGATTATTCTAGGAAATGTGAAGCATGTTATAATTTTTCTAGGAAATTGAATTATCAAGGGGCATTGCCTTTAAGACCTTTGCAAGTTGAGGCTCCATTCCATCAATGGGGAATTGATTTTATAGGAGAGATTGCAGAAAAAACTAGTGGAGGACATAGATGGATACTGGTAGCCACAAACTACTTCACAAAATGGGTAGAAGCTATACCCACAAAACAAGCAACTAGTAAGGTTGTAATAAACTTCTTATTGGAAAATATCATCACCAGATTCAGAGTGCTAGTAAGAATTATAACTAACAATGGGATGTGCTTCAGATTAGATGAATTCAAGGGATTTTCCAATCCTATGGTATAGTAATCTCATATTCTTCACCATATCATCCATAGGCAAATGAGCAAGTTGAATCCAACAACAAGAACATCCTGAAGATCATAAAAATAATGCTAGATAATAATAAAAAAGCTTAAAATTCCAAATTGAGACTAGCCTTATGGGCAGATAGAATTACTATAAAGAATGCCATTGGAAAATCACCTTTTATACTTGTGTATGGAACTCAAGCTAGGCTCCCTTTGCATAACCTGTTACTAGTATGTAAGTTCATCTTGCAAGAAGATTTAGACATTCCTAAACCTATGGAAGAGAGGATGGAAGAGTTAATTGAACTTGATAAGGTTAGGAACCAAGCTCAGCAACCCAATAAGAAGAAGCAATTACAGATGAAATACCTATATGACAAGAGGGCTAAAAATAGAAAATTTGAAGTAAATGACATGGTTTTAATTTGGAATGCTACGAGTCAAGACAAAGGGAAGCACGGGAAATTTGAAGCACTATGGTTAGGAACATTTTTCATTACTGGAAAAGGTGGTGAGGATTCATATTACCTCTAGAACATGACATGAGAAGAACAAGAATTTCTAGTGCATGGAAAATTCTTGAAAGATTTATTTTCTTAATCTTCCATGGACAATTCTTAAGAAACCTCTTAAAATAATTCTTTTCCATGCATAGTAATATAAGATTCCACTCTACTTCCATTTCCCACCATTCCTAAATTCACTTCCATTTTTGTACCATATAAACAAGATGCTTGGTCTGCTTCCCCAGAGACCTAGATTCTTGTTACACCCACAAGGGGTATATATCCCCAATTGGAGCCACTGTTAGAACTAGAAAACTCTCAAATTTTTCACTAGCCTTCAACCACCTATCTTCCATGTACCACAAAAATTTTCCACACCTTAATTTCATGATCAATAAAAAATGTTGAAATTTGTGTGACAAGATCCATTTTACAACCCATGTTAACTAATGATCCCATTAATATGGCCTTTGACATATAAGCATCTCTTTGATCATTGTTAAGAAAAACATTTGAGAGCAATTGGTCCTTATCAGGAAGATCATGTGCATGTCTTTCTGATCAGCAATTCATAGCCCTTCATTTGAATATTTTTTGCATATCAAGAAGAGTTGAATAAAGTTACAATGATCAAAGACCCCAAAGATAACATGTGTGCATAATCGAAAAGACAATGCCTAACATTTCACCAATGAAAACTTATAGTAAAAAGCAAGGAAATCAAAGTGAAATTTTCAAATCATACCAAGCTCATGCATCACACTGATGGAAGCCTCATTAGGAAGAAACATAGACACTTTCACCGATAAAACAAAAGAACCATTGTATTAGAGAGACATGTATGATCAGAGTGGGTTCCTCAGATCTCCCTAACCATGTGGGCTACACAGATGAGAGAAGTTTTTAGGGAAAGTCTCACCAACTTATCCCAATGAATGAAGCAGTAGAGGAAATACATTGGGAAGACCAAATACATTGGAAATGCATTTTATTCTCTCAACAATAGTACATGTTATCCTGACAATAACTTAGAATGACCACTGTTTGTCAAAAAGACACCTGGCAATGATTAAAAGGATTTCTAATGATATAGGTCACCTTGATATCGATCAAACTTCATAATTTTCTCCCCAAAGTAATAGAAGTTGAAAACTAAGAGAAAGGGTAGTGGTACAATATTGGTTTAAGATTATTAAGTGCTCTTCCTAACTAAGTAAAAGAAATAAAGGGACACTTCATATCGAAGGGACATTCAGTTATGTCTTGTCAATTAGTTATGAACATATAAACAAAGGTGGTGCCAAATAAAGCACATAGATCAGCCTAAGACTAGAAGGGTTTCACCGATGCAGTCTTCTTGTATCACTCTAACATTTCAAATTTCAAAAAACTTGTTGAATTCATTTCCAATGGTGGACATTAATGGCCACACAAATGAAACTTATGTAAATATTTTCTAATTGAAAATAGATTGAACCAAAAGAATTTTCTGAAGTTGCAGTGAGAAGGACAAGAAATCGAATGGGAGCCAAGGAATTTAGTGTGAGACAAACAAGTAAGCATACAAAGTTTCCCTACAATTGATAAATTACAATTTGGTGCAAGAGCACCCAAGCTCTTCAAGGAACAATTCAAGGTCAGGAGAATGTAGGGGTCATGAAGACCTTTAAAACATTGCAGAGCATCAACTATAACATTTTGAAGCCTATAATGGCTTTTGAAATGGATGAAAACATTAAGGGAGTCAAAAGTCCTAAGGGTCCTGATAAGGACCCTAGGACCAAAAAAACATTGTAAGTGGACCAATAGTGTCCTAAGGGTGTAGGTAGGTCTATAATGCTTTAATTATATCAATCAAGGTCAAATATTAAAGGTTAGATAGTTTTTAGTTAATACAAATCAATAAATGATGAGTTGGAAATTCAAATTTTGAATTCCAACTTTGGGTGGGTAATTAGTTTTAGGAGTTTAATCAACAATAATGTAAAAAAATCAATCCAAAAATGGTTTGAGAAGTTGGGGAATTGATCTATAACCTTAGAGGAAGCATTTGTATGGAGGTTGGGTTGGTTTTACAAGTACTGTATGAACTGCTATAGGAAGAAAGTGAAAAACTTTAGTTTTCTTGCATCTTTTGGTGTTTTTTTGATGAATCTTTGATTTCTTTTAGTGTAATTCTCCATTGGATGTATTGAGGACTTGTATTGACATGTTTTGGAACCATTTTATGACTTGAAGGCAATATAAATCAATCCTTTGTGTATTATAACTGACTGTCCTAAGGAAATTCAGTCTTTTCTCTAATTTTTGGTGGTTTTCATGGGTGTTTGATCTAGTTCATGAAGGAATGATGTTGTAACCTATGAAATGGATCTCTTCTAACATGTATAATACAAATATAACAAGATAACATGTAGGTAGGAAGGAATCTATGGTGTACACCGAGTTTTCACAATGCAAAGTGCATGAAAATGGAGGCTAAGGTATATCAATGGGAGTTTTTCCTGAACAAGGGGCATGTTTTTGAGTTTGGATTGATTAAGTATGTTGAGTTATTGGTGAAAAGTCCAAGAAAAGGTTCTGGAAGTGATTGGAAGGCTAGTTTTCAAGAAGCCCTAGTTTTAGGGGAATTTATTAAGGGTTTTGTGTTTGAGGGTCTTAACGGTGTCATAGAAGACTAAGACCTTGAAAATCCTTGGTTTGGAGACATTTTAAGATACTGTTGAAAGTCTTATAATCTGGAGTTAAATTTGAGTAGGGTTGCTTTGGAAAAGAGGGCTAATTAGGCCTTGATTTTGTGAAGACAAACAGATTTTGGAAGGGTTAGTCTAAAACAAGTGCCATCCGGTTTGGGTATGTTGTTTAGCATCATAAACCACATCTGAATCAATCATTAGATTGGAGGGTCCTTTGGGGAAGTTGAGTGAAAGTTCAAAAATCCATCACTAGAGGCCTAGTTGGGCTAGAAGCCTAGTTAAGGTGGAAAAGTGGGTTTGCATATAAGACAGAGGTTTGGGGCTTTGTAGTCATTCAAGACAAGTGTAATTGTGTCCCTTAAGAACATTCCTAGGGTTTGGGTCCATAAAGAAGGTTCTAACTTATAAGTGAAACTTTGAGGCTTATCTCCAATAGGGTGTTGGAACAGACTTGAAAGTGCATCGTTGAAAGTCTTGGAAATATTGTGTTTCTCGCCAAAGTCCCATACCGCATCACAATTCAATTATTCCACATTGTAGAGAACTAGAATGGAAGGTTCAAGTTCTGTAAAAACAGACAATAAGAAGCAACAATGGGAAAGTAGCTAGTCCAAAAGAAAAAAATAGAAAACCAAAATGGGGCTAGAATTGAAAACAAAAGAACAAAAACTAAACCAGGACCTCATTGATCAATTGCCTGTTTCAGGGCCAAAAGCTAGGAGGTCTACACAATAAGGGCTAATGTAGAAATACTAGAAGACAAATACAAACATATAGGTGATGTGTGGACTCTCATTAGGGGATATGAATTGTTCATGTTTCATTATTGTCGCAGAAGTAGATTTGAACCAGTCTGTAACACCTAGAATTTAAATTTGGGGAATTTGGTTTTTTCCAATGTCTTCGTGAATGTAGAGCTCATAAGACTTCTAGCCAAACATTATAACTTAGACCTTAAATCCATTTGCAACCTGGAAGGTGAACCTTTCATACATATATCCAAAACTATACTTTGTGAAGTTTTCAACCTAGATGACACATGTGACCAGCCCATAGTGCATGAGAATTTGGAAAGGAGTATTGGAGAATGGATACTACCTACAAAGGATGGAGGTTATTGTTACACAGGCCTAGGAAAGATGGAGACCTAGTTCCACTTGAGGATGGTGATAGACCTCCCTTTCATGTTGACTTGTTTGAGCCCTATTTGAAACATACTTACTTCTTAGTAGGTCAGATAATGGGAATAGAGGTCTTTGAATTTATGTCAATAGGGCCAATGGTGATTGTTGTAGATATACAATGCCACAATGCAAGACCTTTTGATTATGCTTCACACATTTCTAGAGGGATTGACTCAAGTTTATTGGCCATCAAGAATGGATCTCCCATATGCATTTTAAGAATTGTTCCCTTCTCATGCACATGATATTGTACTATGGACAGGAGTTAGGAATGTGGCCAGAGGAATTGAGTATCACATAGTTGGATAAGGAGGATCAACCACTACCAATACAGTTATGAACTTCCATTTGGGATAGTAGGTTTATCAATTCCAATTATGTTTATTTTGAAGAATACTTTGTCAAGATACTTTATAGGTTTTATGAGCACCCATGTGATTATTCATTATCCAATGAGATCAAAAGATTCTTAAGGCCCAAGGATTTCAATGGAACACCAACTATAGGTCATAATTGTGATGACTGGTATTGCTATATTGATTCTACTATGATTAGAGTTTATGGTTTTGAAGACACACCTTTCCTATTACCCAAAACTGTGCTAGATAGGATTGCATATATAGAGATTTTCATTATATTGGATTATTCCAATGTCATGAACTTGAGTGCATATAACAAATAGTCATTCATGCCTACTGCATTATGCTTTGGAGATTTCACTATGGTGTTAAAAGAAGGATATGATCTTATTTTAGATAAATAGTCACATTTCAATATGAAGAAGGTTGCACCATGGAAGGGATTTGATCCTGATGGTTTTATTGATTTTGCAAGGAAAAAATAGAATTTAGGTGGATATATTCACATACCATATCCTCAGGATGATATTATCAGGAACATGGAAGAAAAGGAAGCTAAATTGGAAATTGATAACTACAATAAAGAAATGGAACAAAAGATGAAGGAGATATAGGAAGCAAAAATATTCTCCTCTGGTAGTGAGGAATCTTTTGATGAAAATGAACCCCAAGGCCAACTTGATAAGATCCCAAACCAAAGGATTGAAGAATATCAAACTCATAATAGAGAACGAGAAGTTGAGAAATCATTTGATACATATACTAGGCAATTGGAATATAAGTCCTTTGTCGCAGATGACTAGTTGATTAAGTCTCCTAAATTTAAATCATTTTTGTACAAACAAAAGGGGGAAAAAATAAGGGAATCAGTCATAGAAATCACACCTAGTAATGAAAGCTATTTTCTTCACACATTGAAGGTGGATATAGAGAATTAAATGAAGAACATGACTCTAAAGAAAGGAAGAAAACTATTAGAGGAGTCTAGTGTGACAATATTTCTTGGTTTGGATTGGAACTCTGATCTAGTTTTTGATAGTTTTTACATAATAATGGTGCCAAACACAAGCTTAGTCTAGAAGGGGTAACAAAGGTATACATTGGGTCAAGATACAATCCTGATGAAAGTTCTCTTATGATTTGGGCTCTGTACCCCCCACATAAGAACTCTATGATTATTGATACTAAGAAGGCATTTGGTCATGTGATGAAATTAAAAGTAGCAGAAACTAATCTTGTGATCATAGTTTACATTGGCAAAAATATAGCCAAATTGAACAAGGCTCAAATTCAAATGTTGATCAAAGAATAGGATATGTGCAAGTTGAACAATGAGAGAATGCTCAAAGAAAATGATTTCCTGAGATACAAAATCAAGGAAACATTCAATGGATCAACTAGAATGATAACTCAAGGAGAAGGTTCCTAATCAAAGGAAAAAAGTGAGGAAGTACAAATGAGTAATCAAAAAGTACATACTCAAGTGAGCAAGGCTAGATTTGACACACTTTCTGTAATATTTCAAAAGAGGAACACTAATCTAATGATTTGGATGGATAAGTTCTAGGTAGCTCATTCTAAGAGTCACAATTCCATTCAAGAACATAAAAGGATAAATGAGAAGATTTAGGAAAAGCTACAAGAAATAAAAAAGAGAAACACTTCTAATATTGGAGCCATTATAGCTATTGAGGACATGGTGAGGAAACATAAGGACTATTATAAGGAACTTCAAGGAAATGCCAAAGATTTTACTGATACTTCAAAGGAAGGTGTGCCTACATTGGTCAAACATAATGGAGAACTAAAAGGTAAAAGTGAATGGATGAAAGAGTTCCATCTGATATTGCAGGGAGCCTTGGAAGCAGCCAAGAATGAAGATCCAGCATTAGAAGAAGCCTGTGAGCATTTGGAGAGGATGGTCATTATGGAGATTGTTGTGAGGAATGCAACAGAGGATGTTGATACACACTTGAGTTAGGATTATTTAGATCATATTACACAAATTCATTTGTGGCTCATTGGAGCTTAATTGTTAATGTTTATTGTTTTTAATTCTAAAAGACACTTATGAAGAGGTGTACCCTCTTCAATATATTGATATATAAGTTGGACATGTGATGATTAGATGGTAGGAGCGAATAGGGAGAGAATAGAGATATACAAAAGATAACTTTCATAATATTTATCATATAGATTATATTGTAAAGGACCATGATGCATATGATCCATTTGGGACAGTAGGTTTATTAATTCCAATTATGTTTATTTTGCAAAATACTTTGTCAAGATACTCTACAAGTTTTATGATCACCCTTGTGATTATTCATTATCCAATGAGAACAAAAGATTATTAAGGCCCAAGGATTTCAATGCACCACCAACTATAGGTCATAATTGGGGTGGCTGGTATTGCTATATTGATTCTGCTATGATTAGAGTTTATGGTTTTGGTCAATGAGAGAACTTCTTGGGGAAAGTCTCACTAACCTATCCCAATGAATGAAGCGGTAGAGGAAATACATTGGAGAGACCAAATACATTAGAAAGGAATTTCATTCTCTCAGTGATAGTACATGTCATCATAATAGTAACTTAGAATGACCACTATTTTTCAGAAAGACACCTGGCTGTGATTAAAAGAATTTCTAATGATCCAGGTCACCTTGATATCGAGAAAACTTCATAATTTTCTCCCCAAAATAATAGAAGTTGAAAAGTAAGAGAAAGGGAAGTGGTACAATATTGGTAAGATTATTAAGTGGTCTTTCTAATTTTGTAAAAGAAACAAAGCAACACTTCATATTGAAGGGACATTCAGTTTGTATTTCTAATCAGTTATGAACGTATAAATAAAGGTGGCACCAAATAAAGTAGATAGATCGGCCTGAGACTAGAAGGGTTTCACTGATGCAATCTTCTTGCCTCGCTCTGACATTCCAAATTCAAAAAACTTGTTGCATTCATTTCCAGTGGAAGACATTAATGGCCACATGAATGAACCTTATGTAAATATTTTTTAATTGAAAGCAGATTGAACAAAAATAATTTTTAGAAGTTGCAACGGGAAGGATGGGAGATTGAATGGGAGTCAAGGAATTTAGTGTGAGACAAAAAAGTAAGCATATGAAGTTTCCCTACAATTGATAAACTACAATTCAATTTTGCCACCTTGTAGAGAACTAGAATGGAAGGTTCAAGTTCTGCAAAAACAAAAAATAGGAAGCAACAAGGGGAAAGTAGCCAGTCCAAAAGCAAGAAACACAAAATTAAAATGGGGCTAGAATTGAAACAAAAGAATGAAAACTAAACTAGGACCTCATTGATCAATTACCTGGTTCAGGGTCAATGCTAGGAGGTCTGCACAATTGGCTGATGTAGAAATACTAGAAGAAAAATGCAAACATATAGGTGATGTGTGGACTCCCATTAGGGGATATGAATTGTTCATGTTTCATTATTGTTGCAGAAGTAGATTTGAACCAGTCTATAACCCCTGGAATTTCAATTTGGGAAATTTGGTTGTTCCCAATGTCTTCATGAATGTAGAGCTTATAAGACTTCTAGCCAAACATTATAACTCGGACCTTAAAGCCATTTGCAACCTGGAAGGTGAACCTTTCATAAATATATCCAAAATTGTACTTTGTGAAGCTTTCAACCTAGATGACACATGCGACCAACTCATACCGCATGAGGATTTGGAAAAGGAGTATTGGAGAATGGATACTACCTACAAAGGATGGAGGTTACCATTACATAGGCCGAGGAAATATGGAGACCTAGTTCCACTTAAGGATGGTGATGGACCTCCCTTTCATGTTGACTTGTTCAAACCCTATTTGAAACATACTTACTTCTTAGTAGGTCAAATAATGGGAATAGTGGTCTCTAAATTTATGTCAATAGGGCCAATGGTGATTGTTGTAGATATACAATGCCACAATGTGAGATCTTTTGATTATGCTTCACACATTTCTAGAGGGATGTACTCAGGGTTAATCGCCATCAAGAATGGAACTCCCATAATGTATTTTAAGCATTATTCCTTTCTCATGCACATGATATTGTACTATGGATAGGAGTTAGGAATGTGGCTAGTGGAATTGAGAATCACATAGTTGGATAAGGAGGATCGGCCACTACCAGTACAATTATGAACTTCCATTTGGGACAATAGGTTTATCAATTCCAATTATGTTTATTTTGAAGAATAATTTATCAAGATACTCTACAGGTTTTATGGTCACCCTTGTGATTATTCATTATCCAATGAGATCAAAATATTCTTAAGCCCCAAGTATTTCAGTGGACCACCAACTGTAGGACATAATTGGGGTGACTGGTATTGCTATATTGATTCTACTATGATTAGAGTTTATGGTTTTGAAGACACACCTTTCCTATTACCCAAAATTGTACCAGATAGGATTGCATATCTAAATATTGTCAGGAAATTGGATTATTCCAATGTCATGAACTTGAGTGCATAAGAAAAATAGTCATTCATGCCTAGTACATTACATTTTTTAGATTTT
>VDFB02214298.1:0-164285 GCA_007258455.2 Sequoia sempervirens
CATGAACTCATGCCCATATCTAGGTGAAAGCTCCTCGGTCTTCTTGATAAAACCTCCAAAGAGTAACCATCTCAAGAAAATGTCTCTAATCACAAGAGAACTCCAACCATCACCCAAGTCTCCAAGTATCCATGAGTACATGTAACCAATCAATCCATGCAAAATTCCAAATGTAATCAAGCAAATGATTAATGTACCCAATATGAAGAGAACCACACACAATCAATGTCAAAGCTCCAATCATGATTCAGGAACATAAACATGAAAACATGATCTATCCATCTCCTCCTAGGAGATCACATGCACCAAAATATATATATACATCGTATTCTCAAGATAACAAGTATCATGCCAAAATCTAAATGCACATCAAGAGTAAACCATGACATAGTAGAAAACACTCTAAACCAAGAAAACATATCCCCAATCACATGAAGATAACTATACCAATGATGCATCCATGTCACTGCCAACAACTCCCACTAAACCATGGTAGGAGCTACACATGGAATCATGACTACCATCCTCTCCATGAAGATCATCCAATTACAGACACACACAACTGCAATATTAGTAACATACAAGTGAAACCAAGATCTCCAAACGAAGAAGAAACATACAATCCCCAAACCACCATAAACATATCCATCACCACCAATCCATCACTATCAAAAGCTCCCACTGAAAGTGTATAACTAAAGGCCCTCACACAACCAAAGAACTCAAATGTAACATGAGCTCCCCAATAAATAAGGAAAAGTAAAACCATGACCCTCATACCAAGAAGATACACCACCACAACTTGAATCAAGAACTGATCCAACACTACCAACAATGCACCTATATAAACCATCATGACATTCCAAAGTCTCTAAAACACAAGAAACATCCATGACACCATGATCACCACTAAATGTACCAACAACTCAACCCAACTGTGTCCACATATCTACATAACATAGTTAACTACATAGGTCTCATATCATGACTGTACCTAGTAATACCATGTCACCTTCTCAACATGACATCAAAACCAGCAAGCCAAGTGACTAAACCAAGCCACCAAAACTGAAAATGCATCAAAATTGAAATATCTATGGGCATAGACAACCCATGTCCAATTCATAGGTGCAAGAAGTATAGACCGCCTACAATGCTACACAACTTGTAGATACAATGATGAAGCATAAAAATCCAACCAAATATTGATAACCATGTCAAAAAGAGAATAACTTAAGATGTACAACTAAGCATACAATGAATCCAACATCAAATCTCCTAGATATGACAATCCATAAGCTCATTGTATCACCATAGTCAACATAAACCATAAAAAACTCAGGATAGAATATAGTTCATAAATCATGTCAAACAACTCAAAACCTGATCCATTGTGTAGTACTCTAAACAAGTTTTTCGTTGACTATTCAAAGTCCAAAATTTGACTTTGTATGCACCCAATATAACCTCTCGAAGCTCAAAAAAAACACTTGACTTACAGCTAGCAAAAAATTGTTAAAACTTTAAAATTTGGAAAAATATTTGGCCCCATAGTGTAGAGCTTTGAGTCACATTTCCAAGGAGTCCAAGAAGAACAAAAATGAACAATCCGGGTGAAAGTTATGCCCCTCGAAAGCAAAAGTGCAGTTTGAACCTGAGGCAAAAAAAATTAGCCACCCTTGGTGGTTGGGCGGTAGCCCCACTCGAGTGGTGTCGCACCCCTAGTGGAAGACTCAAAATTGTTGTAAAATCCAATTTAATTTTATATTCAACAAAATTATTTGTCAATCCCTTTTATTAAAATCCATGGGTGGAATAATTTAATAAAGGCAAAAGTTTTAAATAATAGAAATTTATTTAAAAAAGGTTGTTAGTAGTTCCACATGACTGACGGTCCTGCTAGGTTGGGGAGAAGCCCTGTCAGTGGTATCATTGGCCAAGTGGGATGATAGGGGGCTTGCCACTACAGCGGCAGTACCCTACCATCTATAGTAGCAGGTATGGGGGGTTGAACCCCCTATCAATTTTTTTTTTTTTTTTTACAAAAGCTGATTCAAATCATTGTTTTTTGTTTTTTATTTTTTATTTTCTAACCTTTGAATTCTCATTTTGAAGGCCGACGATGAGGAAATATTTTTTTAAATTTAATTTTTTGAATATTAAATTGACAGTCGTACGACTGCATAAAGGGGGATTTTACTAAAAAAAATTGCATTTTTTTCAACTTCTCCAAAATAGGGAAAATTATATATCAAAATTCATCTCTCAGCCAACTTGAATCCAACCATATGGTCTATTTTGTCCCAAGATGCCATTTACAAAATTTCTCTCACAAAACCCCCATTTGAATGCACAACCAAGAAACCCTTTTTTTGCCAAATTTTTTCACACCCCAAATCTGCAAACATCCCATCATAAGAGCAAACCCAAAACCCTTAAATCAATAATAAACAACCTAAAAAACCCTCATATATTTCTATGTCTTTCATTCTCATGCATTGGATAGATTCAAACTTCAAGCAATATTTTCTCAACCTAGGGTTATAACAAAAAATCTTCAACCATGAAAGCTTGGATACCACTTGTAAGGAAACATATAACCATTGTATGGAAATTTCCACATAACCAAAAAAACATAACAATGCAAATAAGTACTCATAATCCATATACAAGAGAATAGATAACATACCCATCAAAGATGACACAAGAAATACCCTAGGAAAACCATCAAGAGGGAAAAACCCAGCCTCCAAAAGCATCTATACTTCATCATATTAATCAACAATAAAGAAAATACAAGAGTTACAATGAATACCTCTGAAGCATCAAGTCCTCCAAGGCATTCCATGTGTCCAAGCATGAATCCACACATCCCATGCCATGATTCACAAATGCACTCTCAAGAACACTTAATAATGACATCCAAACCACTTAGCTAACCTAAACCACTACACATGTGTTTTCTTTGATAGACACAAGCTCACACAAATACAACTAGTGGTAAGGTGAAACCATGTGAATACAAAACTACTAATCCCTAATTTAATATTGGGTACTAAGACAACACTTTATTTAATATTTCCCCAAATAAATTATTATCACATGTCTCCCACACATTAAATAATAATACAATGTTACAATACAACATCAAGTAGCCCCAAATAATTACCTAGTATGATCACACCACCAAGGTGCATCACAGCTAAATAATTATTTAATTACAATATTATGATATATCAATCTATGAAATGGTGTACAACACCATATCCCAAAAATTTGATCTAGAACGAAATTCCTCCAGCACAATGCAATATACTACCTCGATGTAGGCAGGACAAGTTGACCTTAGGAATATGCCAAGTAGTACTAAAGGGGATAGGATACTTCACAATATCAAGCTATGATACGAATGTCGATGGGTGATGTAATAAATGGGATGAATGATGCGATGGATGAATGCAATGCAAAGAATGATAGGGTAAAGAGCCAAAGAATAGATGGAGGTACTTTATTTATGTGAGGTGCCTATTTTCTAGGTTTTCACCAAGGTACTTTCCCAAAGCACCACCAAAGATATTTTCACTAGAGGATGATTTTTTTCTTTACTATTTTCAATCTTTTTTCTTATTTTTTTGATATTTTTTCTTTTTAAGATTTACACCCTTCAAGCCTAGGGATAAAACATTTTAAGATGCAGACTATTGTTTGAATCCTGCAAGGGTTCACCTTTAGGTGTTGATAATTGGTATGCTCTTGATCCATAGCTTGGTGTGACGACAAATGGACCTAACCAATTAGGCTCAAACTTTCCTTTACTGTCCTGATCAAAAAGATTCTTCTAATTTTTCTTGAGAATAAGATCCCCTACCTGAAAAGACCGACACTTGATCTTCTTGTTATAGCTTCGTTTTAGTCAATTTTTGTATACTTGCAAGTGAATAAGGGTGTCAAGACAATGCTCATCCAAGAATTCTAACTCATTTAGTTGAGATAATTTGTACTCTTCATTAGTGATCATATTTTATAGTGACTGATGAGTCCAATTAATGGCTCAATTTTGATAGGGTTTATTATCTATTTACTATTGTTACCATAGACTTTGGCACTTGGTTGTTGACATTTTCCATGTCATTTCCTCAAAACTATATACCTTGGGCATAAGTTTATCCTTGTGACTTTTAATGACATTAACATGCTATGTGAATTATCTATGTTAATTTTACATCTGGTTGAATGGATGTTAGTTTAAGGTAATTGTGGATATGTAATTGTTTGTGCATGTTAATTTCATTATGTAGGTTCACACTAAGATGTTGATGTTAATGAAGCCGGCAAAGTGGAAGAAATTATTTCCAACTGGTTGGCTGCCAAGAAAGTCAAGAAGATGGTCATTAAGAGACCAAAGGAGGGAAAAATTCCAATCGAGGGAAATTCTTAGTTCGAATAAAATATTGTAACTACCTTTTAATGGTCATGTTTGTTTGTTGAGAAAATCTAGGGAGTGTGTTGTGCTAGATTCTCATTGGGGCAAGTTTGCTTTGACCAAATTTGGTGCATGCATAACTTCCTCCCTCTTTTTCTATGCTTTCAATAAGTTGCATCCTCCTATTTTGTTGGAGTCTACTGCCTAGGTAGTTAGGGTTAGCTAGAATTTTTTCTATATAAATAATGGTCAGATGCCCCTTTTCATAAGGTTGGATGTTCTAAGATTGTACTTGCATTTTCCAGTTTTAGTAATACAATCATATTGTTGAAATGTTGTAATCATGTTTTCAAGAAATAATATGATATTCTAATTTTTTGCAGCTGAGTTAGCTTAAGGAAGACTCACTCAAGGGGGGGACACTTGGTGAGAATTCCACCCATTTATTTTAAAAGTTATTTTCTATTCTATAATTCATTTTAGTTTCAACAATTGTTTATTCCTACAGCCACTGGAATTTTTTTTTGTGACTGTTCCTATAGCCAAGGTAGACAAAGTAGTTTCCTATCTATTTGTTGAGATTTCCATTTCTATCTTTCATTTCCAGTCCAGTTATTAATTCTTAGTGTATTTTTGATTCATGCTTAGTGCTCAAGTTGATTTCTTTCCAACATTTTATTTCTAGTATTGTTTATTTCCTAGTTTATGGATGACTGTAGTAGAGTCCTAGTGCACATATAATGCTGGCCCATTTCAATTTTACATCCCTGGGTTGAAAATGAAATATACCTTCATGATGAGTAAGACAACTACTTAGTGCAAATCTCCAATCTCTAAGTCACAGCTTTAAGGGCTTAGTTATTAAATCATTAGAGTAGGCTAACAGTGAAACTCATAGTAAAGGAAGCTTGACCTCGATAGGTAGGATGGATTCTGATCTATAGACCAAGGAGAATGGGGTTGCACCTATAGGTGTGCAAATACTAGTTCGATAGGCCTAGAGGGTTGGATTTAACTACAAATGACATTCACGGCTAGCTTCATTGACCATTTTCTTTAGGATTTTAGAATGGTCTTGTTTGTACCCTTAGCTTGATTGTTGCCCTAGGGGTAATATGGGGTAGAGAACCAATGTTGGATGTTAAATTGTTGGCATAACTCTTTTACATCTTGATTCTTGAAGGGTTTTCTATTATTCTAAAATAAGGGCTTGTGAAACACCATAATGGTAGATAAGGTAATTTAGGATAAATTTGGAAATTTTATTCCCCATTATGTAGGCCATAGGAATGGCTTCCACCCATTTGGTAAAATACTCAATGGTTGTTATGATGAACTTGTGTCCATTAGATGAGGTTGGAGTAATATTTCCTATGAGGTCAAGCCTCGACTGGAAGAAAGGCCAAGGTGTGACTATTGGTTGTAACTCTTGAGATGGAGCATGAATAAGATCTCCAAGTTGTTGACATTGGACACACTTTTTCATGTACTAATGGTCTTCTCTTTCCATGGTTGGCCAATAATACCTCATATTCAATAATTTCCTAGCTAAAGTCATACCACTAGAATGGGAACTACATATGCCATCATGTAATTTTGTTAAGGCAGTCAAGGCTTCCTCTTAGTTTAAACATCGCAACAATGTCCCTTCGATGCTTCTGTGGTAAAGGGTATCACCTAGGATCATGAATCAGGATGCCTTCTTAACAAAGTTCTTTTTAAGGTTGGAGGTGATATCAGATGGGAGGGTTCATCTACTAAGGTAGGTGAATATATCATGATACCACAAGGAACCAAGAGCAATGATTACACACACAAATTCATATTCCAAGATTTTGAAAGCTGGCACGAGAAGTTTTTCTACCAAGAATTCACATTGAAGGATGTTGTGTGACATGTCTAACAATGATCTAATTGTTTCCATAACATATGATGCTCAGTTATTCATGTGTGGTATCTACTCAAAACTTATATCAATGAAAAAGTCCTTAAGACTTTCTACCATCTTCTTCTAAGGAGTAAGCTTATCATCCTTAGTTTGGTAGTCATCATTAACCCGATTGATAACCAGTTGCAATTCTCCATAGACCTTCAACTCTTGTATCTGCCATTGAACTGCTATCCTTAGACCCATGATTAAAGCTTCATACTCCACAATATTGTTAGTACAAAAAAAGGATAGTAGGAATTACTTTGGAATGCAATCACCTTGAGGGGTGATAAAAAGAATACCCACCCTTGATCCATGTTGGGTGAATGATCCATCAAAGTACATTTTCCACTGATCTATTGTATTGATAAGGAACACCATCAAAGTACATTTTCCACTAATCTATTGTATTGATAAGGTATATTGATTTATCAGGACAAATATCAAAGGGTTATCTATATAGATAGGTTCTTCTACTAGTTGTTTTGTGATCACTTGTCCTCTGATTTCCTTGTGCTCCACGTACTCTATGTCAAATTCAATCAAGATCATTACCCATTTGGGCATTGACTCAGTGAGAGTAGCTTTGGATAATAGATATTTTAGTGGGTCGATCTTTGCGATAAGCTTGATTTGGTGTGACAGCATGTAATTTCTAAACTTTTGCGAAGAAAAAACCACTACTAAGCATGCTTTCTCAATGGATGATTAATTCATTCCATAGCCTACCAAGGTCCTACTAATGTAATAGATGGCTCTTTCCTTTCCATTTTCATCATGTTGTGCTAGAAGAGCACCTAGTGTTGCTAATGTTGCTAAGATATACAAGATCAATGGCTTATTTGGTATTGGTGACATGAGCACTAAAGGTGTCAATAGGTAGTCCTTGATCTGCTGGAAGGCTTTATAACACTTCTCATCCCACTTGTATGTTATTCCCTTATGGAGAAGATGCGAGAAAGGGTGAATTTTGTCTAATAATTGCACTATGAACCTTCTAATGGATTACAATCTTCCTTGTAACCCTCTAATCTGCTTCAATTTTTATGGTGGTTCCATGTCTAGGATTGCTTTCACTTTTTCTAGATCAATTTCTATCTCTCTTTGTGATATGATGTGGCCAAGAAGCTTCCCTGATATAACCCCAAAGACACTAGTTTTGGTTTAGTCATACCTTATATTCTTCGAGCCTATCAAAGATGGGTTCCAATACCTCTATGTGCTCAATTCTTTTCTTTGACTTATCCAAAATATCATCCACATAGTCTTTGAGTTTTTTGTGGATCGTATCATGAAAGATGAGGGTCATTTCTCTTTGATAGGTTACTCCTACATTCTTTAGCCCAAATTCCATCATGTTCTAGCAATATGTTCCCCATGGACAAGTGAATGCAGTTTTGTGTTGATCCTCCTTGGTGATCATGATTTAATTATAGCCAAAAAAACCATCCATGAGTGATAGCATTTCATGTCCAACTATTAAATCCATGATGATGTTGATGTTAGGAAGAGGGAAATCATCCTTTGGGCATGATTTGTTTAAGTATCTAAAATTTGTGCATATTATGATGCCCCTAATGGGTTTGGAGATTGGTACAAAGTTTGAAACCCACTTAGGATAATCAATTGGTTGGAGATTGTGATTACATGATTGCATTTGTGATTGACTATTTCTTATTTGCATTCAATTACATTTTGATGAATGAATATTTGCATGGTAATGTTGTATGATGCATTGGAGATTGGTAAATTAGAAAGAAAAAAGGGAATTTCTAGTTAATTACATCAAAAAATTATATGTAATTATTTTAATTAATCTCTATTATAATTTTGATTCAATTATTTATTTATTTCTAAAATTAAGGAATTGAATTAAGAACTAAGTCAATATTTATGAATTATAATTGGGAGAATAGAAATAAAAAGGAAATTTGGAAAATAGAAATAAAGGAGAAAATAGAAAATAGAAAAGAAAAAGAGAGATCAAGAAAAACATTATTTTCATTTTTGGGAATTCCTTCATTTATTAAAAATGAACTCTCTCAAAACCATCTTATTTTCATTTGGGAAATTCATGAAATGGCTTGATCAAATATTTTTTTGACTTGGATTGATTAGAGGCTGGAAGCATTGAAGTTTTGTTTGGAGTTTGTGTGAAATTATTGCTCAAAGATCAAATTATTGCATGAAATGTGATCATTTTGTGTCCTCCAACTAAAATTAATTTATCTTCCTTTCTCTTGATTTTTGAATTCTTTCAATTTTTGGATTTTATTCCCACTTAATATTGTTTAAATAATATTATCATCCATCTATTTAGTTTATAACATTTCCCAAGTTGGCCCATTCATAATTAACTTAAGTTTACTTAATGGTTATCTAATCATTTTCTTTCGTAATGTGGACTTCACACATGTCCTCACACTTTTCTCATGTGAGATAACATGTGTTATATATTTGGAAAGGTATTCAAGAATTTGATCATACCTTCCTACCTCATCTTCCTTTCCTTTATATGTGAGGTTCTCATTAAATATATTTTATGCTTTCTCTCATTTTATTCAATAGACATTATTTTGTGTTCAATATTCACTTGTGGAAGTTTTTCATTGTTCTTTCATTTATATCTTAGTTTCTAGAACATGGTATCAAAGTCATGAACTTGCAATTCAAAAAATTCCTATCAACAAAGTGTTGTGGATCAAAATGGACATCACCATCGAGATTGAAAGGAATAATATCCTTTCATTTCATCAAACATTTATAAATTTTATTTATTGCAATTTTATTTACCCCATGTACCCTATTGTATGGTGCAATAGTATACAAAATCCATATAACCATGTCATATACAAAAAAAAATGAAGCAATTTAAAAAAAAAAATGTTAGGAAAATGGTGTCTCAACTTTGCAACTACAAAAGGTTACTATTTATAAGATGTTTAAATTTGTGCATGGAAGGACTTGAAATTTTCCCCAAAGTTATGAAATTTCCAAATAAAAACATGTCAATAAAGTTTTCACCCAAGATCATCTTTGGTTTTTAAGATATTGAGGTTTCCATTTTTAAAAGTTTCAAAGTCAATTTTGAGGCACTTAGAGGTCATTTTTCATTCCAAAAGTGATCATAACCAGAAAAAAGAAAAATAAAAGATTGATGTATCACTTCATGATATTTTCAATAGTTCGAACGGTTCATCAATCAAACTCCCAAATCAAAAGTTATGGCCTCTGAAAGTGAGTCTCTTGAATTGGGAAATCTGAAAATGTGTTGGACATATAAAATAGTTTTAAGAGGGAGTTGCACATGGTGAGTTTTGACACATCATAGAGAATATTTTATTGAAGATAAGTTGAGCACCACTTTTTTGGGTGGTTTTAGCTTATGGTTTTGTAAATATTGTTTGAAAATTTCATGTGTTGTATCTCCTATATATTAGGTTCTTGAGATGGAGGTTGTGTTTCAAATCCTTATAGATGTTGAGCTGCCTCTAGATCTCTTGTTGGTGATACTCCTATGAAATATTTATTTGCAATTATATGTTAATCTTATTGATTTAAATAATATTGATGCAAGATCATCTAGTGGTGTAAGGGAAATCTTGCATCACCCAAAAATATTGTATTTTCACTTTTTTTGTAGTTTCCTTAGTTGTTTTGAGGCTCATGATGACTCGTGTAGTCTTCAGGATAGTTAGAAGTTTGAAATAGTCAAAATAGTCACCTGCTATTTTTTGTAAGTCAACTTATTTAGGTTCCTATGGACATGAAAATTGACCCCAAGGAGTGAAATTGGAAAATAATATTTTTGGTGAAAAATCATCTCAAAATCTTGTACCATTTGGAAGATATTAAATTTTTATTTTGAGGAATTTCTCCAATGAAGTTTTAAATTGAAATTTGAGGCCCTTTGAAGCCTCAAAATAGGGTACAAGATCCCTAATCTTGTAGAACTAATGAAAAATGGTTGTAGATCTCTTCACAAGCTTTCCAAAAATATATTACAATTGAAAAATCTAATGGTAGGATCGAAAGTTATGACCTTGAGAAGTTGTAAATATATAAATTAAAAAAAAAATTAAAAACTTCTAGAGTAGGAAATAGATAGTGGAATTTTTTACACAAAAATGGGGTTACACCTTCCAAAATATTCTAAGTCAATTACACTTCTTGGATAAAGAGAGAGATTAGGGAATACATAAGGGAGCTCTAGAAGTGTAGATCATGGTTTTTAGCTTGCAAATTTCTATAATGAGAAGGCCCATGTGGCTGTAGTATGTTATTTTCTGAGCATTGTAATTTCACTTCATTAAGATAATAGAAAGCAAGTGTTTCTTTTTGCATTTTATATTTATCTCTCTTGTTTAGTTGTGTTTGTGTGGTTTTGTAAGGGGAGTACCCTCATCAAGTGGTGTCAGAGAAGTAGTTCTTGAGTATGTAGATAGGTCACTAAACGTGAGGTAGTTTACATGAGGACTTGTGGTTGTGGGTTTCTGAGAAAAGATGCCTCCATGAAGAAACCATGGTGGGAGAAATGTTGGGGTAACAAAAGAGGGTTTTAGAGCCCTCCAGAGACAAGTTAAAGCACTACAAGAGGAGCTGCATAGAGGAGTTGATGTCAGAAGAAGAGACGAAAGTGAAGATGAGGCTGAAAATGAAGAGACATTTAAAGAAGAAGCACATGATGTAATATATCTTGGAGAATTCAAACTGCTTAAGGCCATTTCCAAGATTGGAAAGAGGCTAAAGATAGAAGTTTCTATTTTTTTTGGAAACTTGAATCTAGAGTTGATCGATTGGGTCAATGACATGGAAGAGTATTTTTAGTATGAGGAAATAGAAGATCTGGAGAGCTTCAAATTTGTAAAGGCCAAGATGAAAGGACATGCTAGCATATTGTGGAAAGAAGTCCAGTTGGAGATAAACCAGAGAGGTAAAGATAAGATAACTAGATGGGATCAGATGGTAGAGAAACTAAAGAGGCAATTCATTCCTATAGATCATGAATTGGATTTTTTAAAGAATATGCAAGGATTGAAGCAAGTAGGGAGGTCTATCAAAGAGTACATAGAAGAATTATATAAGGTTTTGATAAGATCAGGCCATTCTAATTCCAACAAGGAGAAGGTTGCTCATTACATTAATGGGTTGAAGCCAAGAATCCAAGAGAAGTTGAGTTTGGTAAGGATTTCTACCATTGAAGATGCATGTCAATTTTTTTTAAAGGTAGAAGAAAAGCTCAACATAAGGTTTGAAAGCAAGAAAAGGGGTGGAGGTCATGGTGGAAAGGCTAGTGGACAGTCATATGGAGGTTGAAGCAAAGATCAAAAGAAGACTGGAGGATCCAATAGCAATCAAAACCAGAAGGGAGACAATACCTACAATCCTCGAGATCAAAATAATGGAGACTAAAGAGCAAGAGGAAGATCTAGACGAGGACCACAAAGAGGAGGCTTCTGTGAAACATGTTTTCAATGCAAAGAAGGACATAGATCCTACAAGTGTCCTCAACATCAAGGAAGGACAAATATAAGACCTAAAGGAAACAAAAAATTTGTGCATGTAGATGAAGATGTGGAGTCTTCACACTCTAAAGACATTGAAAGAGGAGAGGCCCTTGTTGGCAGAAGAGCCTTGTTGAATGAGGAGAAGGAACCACATCAAAGAAAGAACCTATTTTGCACCAGATGTAAGTGTGAAGGTAAAGTTTTTAACATTATCATTTATGGAGGTAACACTAATAATCTTGTTTCAAGGAAATGGTTACTAAGTTATAGTTGGAGAGGAGAAGGCATCCAAATCCATATCGAATCATATGGTTGCAAAAGGAGCATAGGGCTTTGGTCAGTGAGCAATGTTTGGTAAAGTTTAAGATTGGTAACTATCAGGATGAGGTTTTGTGTGATATTATACCTATAGATGTTTATCACATATTGTTAGGCAGACCATGGCATTTTATCGGCAAGTGGTGCATGATGGACAGGCCAACACCTATTCCTTGACAAAGGTCATAAGTTGAAACCCCTGAAGGAGGAAGAGAAAAGGTATGTAGTAACAAGGATTTCTTTGGTTGATGGAATAAAGTTCTTAGAAGGTATGGGACACAAGCGTATGTTTTTTTCCTTGATCTCTAGAGTTGATAAATAAGATACCAATGAGGTACCTATAGAAGTTTCAGATTTATTGAATGAGTTTTAGGATATTGTTTCTAATAATGTGCCTAAAGGTTTTCCTCTAGTAAGGAAGATTATCCACCAGATGGACTTGATTCTTGGAGCCAGTTTTCCAAATTAGGCAGGTCATTGTATGACTCTAGTAGACAGTGAAGAGTTGAATAGACAAGTGCAAGAGTTTTTATGAAAGGTATTGATCAAAGAGAGTTTGAGTCCATGTGCAATACCTATAGTACTAGCACCAAAGAAGGATGGGGAATGGAAGATGTCTACAAATTCTAGAGCCATCAACATGATCACCATAAAGTATAGATTTCCCTTGCCAAGGTTGAATGACATCATGGATTGGTTGAGTGGAGTTGAGTACTTCACAAAGATAGATCTAAAGAGTGGTTATCACCAGATTCAAATTAGAGAAGGAGATGAATGGAAGACAACCTTCAAGACCAAAGAGGGCTTGTACGAGTGGCTAGTCATACCCTTTGGGATAACAAATGCATCGAGTACCTTCATGCGGCTCATGAATGAGGTACTAATTAATTTTTTATTGTCTATTTGGATGACATTTGATGCATATCATAAACTTTTTTGAGAAGCTAAGAGAGAAGTATTTGATAAATTTGAAGTGCAGTTTTGTGAAAAGAGAGTTGGTATTCTTAGGATTTTTTGTCTCAGTAGAAGGTATTAAGATGGACCCAGAGAAGATAAAATCTATCATTGAATGGCCTACACCAAGGATTTCTACTGAGATGAGATCTTTTTGTGGTTTGGCTAGCTTTTATAGAAAGTTTATCAAAGTTTTTAGTAGTATTTGTGTGCCTATAACTAAAACAATGAGAGGGGATAGAGAAGAGCTTAAGTGAACTACAGGAGCAGCAAAAAGTTTTGATATGTTGAAGAATAAAGTTATAGAGTAACCTATTTTGGCACTTTCAGATTTCAAAAAGGTATTTCAAGTAGATTATGATGCTAGTGACAATGCCATTGGAGCTATTTTGAGTCAAGAAGGTAAACCCATTACCTATCTTAGTGAAAAGTTGAATGATGAAAAGAAGAATTATTATATTTATGATCAGGAGTTTTATGCTATAGTTTAGGCTTTGAAGAAATGGAGACACTATTTTTTTCCAAAAATGTTAGTTTTATATACTGATCATCAAGCTTTACAGTATTTAAATAGTCGAGGAAAGTTGAATCAAAGACATATAAAATGGGTTGATTTTTTGCAAATTTATACATTTATTTTGAAGCATAGGAGTGGAAGATCTAACAAAGTTGTAGATGCCTTAATTTGGAGGTAAATTTTGTTAACAAAAATGCAACTTGAAGTTTATTGGGTTCAATGAACTCAAGAGCTTGTATCATGAGGACCCTAATTTTGTAGAGGCTTGGAGAGCTTGTATGGAGCCTATCACTTTGGATATGACAAGATGGTTGGATTCTACAATCCAAGATGGTATGTTGTTTTGAGGAAATTGGTTGTGCATTCCAAGGAGTTCCATGAGAGAGAACCTAATCAAAGAGAAACACAGTGGAGGATCAACTAGACACTTTGGTCGAGATAAGACCATTTCTATTGTTGGTGAGTGTTACTATTGGACATATTTACAATAATACATGAAGAATTTTGTGTGAAGTTGTAGAGTATGTCAAATGGTGAAAGGAGAAAGTTAGAATACTGAATTGTATTAGCCATTATCTAAACCTAAGAGGCCATGGGAGGTAATTAGTATGTATTTTTTCCTTGGATTGTTGAGGACATAGAGAGGGAATGATTCCATATTTGTGGTGGTGGATAGATTTTTGAAGATGGCACACTTCATTCTGTTGCATAAGACTAATGGTGTTATTCATGTTGCAGAGTTATTTTTCAGAGAGGTAGTGAGACTACATGGTCTACCCAAGAGCATAGTTTTAGATCAAGATACCAAATTTGTTGGGTATTTTTGGAGGACACTATAGAAGAAGTTGGAGAATGATTTAAAGTTTATTTTTACACACCATCCACTGATTCATGGAAAAATAGAGGTGGTGAATAGGAGTTTGAGTAATGTGTTGAGATGCTTAGTAGGAGATAAACCCAAGGGCTGGGATTTAATTATACCAAGGTAGAATTTGCTTATAATAATTCTATCAATAGGAGCACTGGTAAATCACCATTCAAAATTATGTATGGGAGTAGTCCAATAATTGCTTCTAAACTAAGAAAGATAGATAAGGGAGAGAAGAGTAGTATCTAGGATGGAGATTTTGTTTAGCACCTAAAGAATTTGCATGAAGAGGTGAAGAAACATATCAATAAGATAAACTCTCAATATAAGGCTAAGGTCGCTCAGAAAAGGAGATATAAGGAGTTCCAAGCAGGAGATGAAGTCATGGCTCATTTGTGAAAGGAGAGATTTTTAGTTGGTACATACAATAAGTTAAAGATGAATAATTTGTTACCATGCAAGATCCTAAAGAAACATGATTCAGGAAATGCTTATGAGGTAAAGTTACTAAGTGAGATTCATGTTTCACCTATGTTTAGCATTGTTGATTTGATAGAATATCATGAAGGAGTTAAGGAGAATGAATTGACAGAGGTACAATAGAACATTCTGGCACCTACATTATAAAAGGAACAAATAGAAGAAATTATGGATAGCTGTGTGGGTAGAAGCATAAGAAACAAGCAATATGCAAAGTACTTGGTGAAATGGAGAGGAAGGCCTATTGAAGATTCATCATGGTTATCTAAGGTTGAGGTCAACCATCTTTGTTTCCCTCTAACACCTTAGAAGTGAAAGGGTCACTTTTCAAATTACCATGGGTGTCTGATGTAGGAGCATCTAGTGGTGTAAGGGCAATCTTGCATCACCCAAAATATTGTATTTTCATTTTTTTTTGTAGTTTTCTTAGTTTTTTTGGGGCCCATGGTGACTCATGTAGTCTTTGGGATAGTTAGAAGTTTGAAACAACCAAAAATAGTGGCCTTCTATTTTTAGTAAGTTGTCCTTTTCAGGTTCCTATAGACATGAAAAATTGACCCCAAGGAGTGAATTTGGAAAATAAGATTTTTAGTGAAAGAATCATCTCAAAATATTGTACCATTTGGAAGATACTAAATTTTTATTATGAGTAATTTCTCTAATGAAGTTTAAAATTAAAATTTGAGGCCCTTCAAAGCCTCAAAATAGAGTGCAAAATCTCTAATTTTATAGAATTGGAAAAAGATGGTTGTAGATCTCTTCACAAGCTTTCCAACGGTATATTACAATTGAAAATATAATAGTTGGATCAAAAATTATGACCCTAAGAAGTAAACATATAAATATAAAATAAAAATAAATAAATAAATTTCTAGAGCAAAAAATAGATAGTGGAATTTCTAGCGCCAAAATGGGGTTATACACCTTCCATAATATTCTAAGGTAGTTAAACTTCTTGGATAAAGAGGGAGATTGGGGAATGCATAAGGGAGGTCTTGTAGTGTAGAACATGGTTTTTGGCTTACAATTTTTTGTAATGAGAAGGCCCGTGTGGCTATAGTATGTTATTTTCTAAGTGTTGTAATTTCCCTTAATCAAGATAATATAAAGCAAGTGTTTCTTTCTACTTTTTTTGTTTATCTCTCTTGTTTAGTTGTGTGTGTGTGGTTTTGTAAGGGAAGTACCCTCATCAAATATATTGGGTGGATTTTGGAGTGGAGAGTTTTTCCTTGAAAGGGTTTACCCACATAAATTGTTGTGTTTTTTTTAATAAAGAGGGTAAAAATTTATTAATATCAAGAAATAACCAATACAAAGAAGTCAAGGTCCACAAAGGCACCCAAAATAAGTAGGATCACCAAACTAGCAAACCCCCAACAAATACTCAATACCATAGCATAACCAACCACTAGCCAACATCAACTAGCCATGTCCTCTGAAATAATCTCCTCTAAAACTTGGCAATAATTAGGAGATAATTGCTCCCATCCCTCAATCTACCAGTCACCAGCATGCTCAAAAGCCCACTTATCCAAATAGTATGCAACTCTATTATGTTCCTCAGGGATGTGAATAAAAGACGTTGCCTCTAGCATGGAACACAGTTGCAAAATATGTCAAACAAGTGAAGCAAGTTTCCAATTAACCCCCTCCAACTTCTACTCATTCAAAAAATTAATAATGATTTGAGATTCTGATTCACAAATAATCTTATTCCAACCAAGAGCATAGGTACACTCAATAGCCCAAAGAATTGCCAACCCCTCCATAAGATTATTGGTTTGTTTCCCTTTATGAATGGAAAATAGGAAAATTACAAAACTAGAGTAATCTCTTCTAGCCCCACCAATCCCAGTTAGTCTAGGATTACCCCTAGAAGAGCCATCCATGTTGATCTTCAAAACATCCACCAAAGGAGGAGACCAAATCCCCACCCTTTGAACCTTATTTTTAGCATGCCTCCACTGTGAACACAAAAAGAGTTGAAGGCCAAACTTCGTAGGCCCAATCTATTCACAATCTCATCATCACTCCTTTCCAAAGGAAAGGAAACTTCACATTTGTCTTCCATAGTCTCTTGAATCATGCAAACAATTATTTTCCAAAGTTGTCGAATCATCAACTTGCCCCACAAAAAATCCTATGATTCCTTTCTAGCCAAATTTTCCAAAGGATGTAAGCAAGGCCAATACACCACACAATTTGGGTGAAAGAGGTTTGTGTTGGAGGTCTCCTCGGGCTACTCCAAAATTCAACTAGAGAAGAGGTGTGAACACAAGGATGTTTGCAAATACCCCACAAAAGATTTCATATAAGAAAAGAGAAAGGATAGTGGAAGAACAAGTGGGATGAATCCTCCTCATTGTACCCACAAAGAACATAAATAAATGGGCCCTAGAATCCCCACTTTTAAATATTTTCCCAAGTCAAACATTTTTTCCAAGATAAGGTTCATAAGAAAGAATTACACTTGGGCCAAGAGAACTTATTCCAAACATTCTTCCACCAAGGAACATCCAGCCCACCATACTTTCGAGCAATCAGCTCCTGATACCCACTAGCCATTGTGAAGACCCCCTTAGGATCCAGACTCTAGGCCAAAATAACCCTATCCCTAAGAGAGTTGCATTGTCTACTTTCCAGAATATTTCCAAGATCATCATAATCCTCATCCAAGCTAGCCACAAGCCACTCACTAAGGACCTATCTAGACATCTTCACCTTCTCACAAAGGTAATAAATCTTAAAATCAACCATCTGAGACCATCCAACCTCCAATGCTGATAAAGATCCTACATATTAGGATACTTTCTCATGATAGGGGGAAGCCATCCCAAGAGTCATACTAGAAGATAGCCTCATACCCCCTAGTGCATATCCAAAACAAACCCTCCTTGATCAACTTTGCACCTTTTTTAAGTGTCTCCCAAATTGTAGAACCTTTCCCCACAAGTGGATACCTAGAAACCTCCTCCTTCAGGATCCCACTTAGATATTTGTGAGAAATAATCTTGGCCAAGACATGATCATGATCCACACACCATCTCCAATAAAGCTTAGAAAACAACACCAAACCAGTCAGGGTAGATTGTCACAACTCGAGGCCACCAAACTGCTTTTTCCTACAAACAATATCTCACTTGACAAGGCTCCACTTAGAAAACAAAAAGTTGCCAACTCATAAAAATTACCTAGCCAGAGAGTCTACATCCTTAATAAAACCAATGGGAGCCACCTAGAGCATACACCTATAATTGGGAAGAGCTTGCACTACCAACTTAAGAAGTTGAACTCGACCAACAAAAGAAATCCACCTATGTATCCAATGGTTCACTTTCGTGTGGAACTTGTCTAAAATATTATTCCAAGAGCCCTTAGGAAGGGTACCAGAGGAGATAGGAATGCAAAGATAAATCAGAGGCAGAGATCCAATTTTAAACCTCAAAATATGAGCAATCCATTGTTGAATGAACCTTGAAGTATTAAATAAAAAATGAAAGACTTACCCTCATTAATCATCTTCCTAGAAGTAGCAAGATAAGTTTCCAAAGCCTTGCACAAATTAGTGGTCTCTCTAACTTTGGTCGTGCCCATCAAAGCAGTATCATCAACAAATTGTAGGTGTGAATGAGAAGGTAATCCATTGCCCCATACCCAACCTTAGATAAGACCTTCCACCACATTTCTCATAATAACTCTCTCCAAACCTTCAGCCCAAATAATAATGAGAGAGAGGATCCCCTTGTCGAAGGCCTCTAGAAGCCCCAAATAAGGAAGATAGTTTCCCATTAATCAAAACCAAGAAAGAAGTGGTTGTGACACAACTCATAACCCACATAACCCACTCCGCAACAAAGCCAAAAGCAATAAGCACTTTATGTAAGAAGGACCACTTGACTCTATCATAAGACTTTGCCATATCCAGCTTGATGAACATAGCCTTTTCTTTAGAATTCGCCATGGAGTAAATAGTTTTAGTGGAAATGACCACATGATCCAATATTTTTCTATCCACCAAAAAGCCTCCCTATTGCTCATAAATAATCTTGCTAATCCACCACTTCAACATCTTAACAATCAACTTGGAAAGAGTTTTATAGACCATATTACAGAGAGCAATGGGTTGAAACAAAATCAACCTATCCACACCATCACATTTAGGAATGAGAGAAAAAAATGGAATTCATATCCCTCAACATCTGATTTTTCCTTTGAGATTCACGAACCACCTCTAATAAATCCTTATTTATAATTTCCCAAAACTCCTAGAAGAATTCAATCAGAAAGCCATTGGGAATAAGGGCCTTCCCTTTCTTCATCTAAAAGATAGTGGCCTCCAATTCCTCCAAGGAAATGCATCCCAAGAGGAACTCATTCATTTCCACTAAACCAATGAAGGGATACAAGATATAACATAATTTTCCTCTACCAACACATCCAAAGAGTCTTCCCTAAATAGGGTGGAAAATTACTGCAAAGCTTCTCTAGAGATATCTCCCAAAGAAGACAAATTCTCACCCCTATCATTCACCAGAAAAGGAATTGAATTACCATGTCTCCTATCCTTCACAAAGTTGAAGAAAAAGGAATTTTTTTATCCCCCTCCTATAACCAATCAACTCGAGCCTTTTATTTCTAGTAAATCTCCTCTCGTAGCTCACACTCATCCATAGGTTTCAAAGTCATTGCCTCCTCATTGAGAGAGTCCTCAGAAAGGTCAAACTCCCTAATCTCTTTGGTGATAGCATCTATACCATCCTAAGCAACAACCTTAGCATGGAAGATATTGTTGAAGCATTTCCTATTCCACCTTTTGAGCTAGTACTTCACATACTGTATCTGATTGGAAAAATAATACATAGTAGTGCCAAAAGCAGGTCTACCCAAATTCCACCACTCAGCAACATAATCCTACAAAGAGGGAATACATAGCCACATATGTTAAAACTTGAAAGAGGATACTAGGTAGCATGAGCCAATAAATTAGATAACTTAATAGGCCAATGGTCTAAACCCATCTAGTCCAAAATCCCACAATAAATAGACTAAGACCCACCAATCTAGAAACATGAAACCAGGAACCTGTCTGCCCTCTCAGCAATACATTCCTCCCCTAGTCTCCTATTGTTCCAAGCAAACTGACCATTACTAGGCTTAACATCAATAATATTCAAGGTAGAAATATTGTCTCAAAGAAGAAAAGAAAAAGGTTCTAGCCTCAAAACTCCTCCCCTCTTTTCTTCTAGAGCAGTAATTGCATTGAAGTCACCAACAATAATCCAAGGATATAGAGGAGCATAAATCATAATCAACAAGATGTGATACCACAGATGCTACTTACCAGACAACTTAGTAGGAGCATAGATATTGGAAAGAAGAAATGTTTCTCCAGTTTCTAAGCTCGAAGCAACCGTAGAGATAGAAGACTTAGATGATATCCACTAAAGAGGGTAGATATTTAATGGATTCCATAAATAGGCCAAACCCCTTGCATTACCTTGGGCCCCAATGTACTAGTATTTACAATGCCCCAAAGTTTAGGTACCAACCCACACATATTCTCAACAGACAGCTTAACTTCCTAAATGAATAGCATATCAGGAGAGTGATTTCTCACCAAGTCATGAACAAATTTTTGTTGAGGGCCACTGTTCAAGCCCCTTACATTCCATGAGAGGAGAATCATTCTGAGGGTAAGAAAAGTGAGAGTCAAGGGTCTTAATAGATCCTAACTCTACCAAAATCTCCCCCATCATCTTAATTTTCTCTAAGTCCTTCTTTCTCCCTACTTTTGAAGACTTCTCTGGAGCCCCCTTAAGAATTTTCTAGTGAAGCCCCAAAGAAGGAGAAGCCTTGTTACCTTTTTTCAAATTAGTCACCATCTTCACCAAGGGAAGAGAGTTCTCCACCTCAATTTTTTCCATAGTTGTTAGGGCTTTAGGAATGTTTGAAGCCATCAGACTAAGATCAGTATCCATTTGAAGAGAACCACCTTCTTGGGAGTTCTGAATATTGTTAGAAATATTTCCCTCCTAAACCACCTCTGAAACACCTTTATCCAAATCCATCATACTGAATCCACCTCCTACTAGCTAAGGTCATCCAACACATCAAATTTGTTAAAAGTGTCCCCTTCCTGACACTCCTTAAAATTTGTCCTTTTCCCATGGTTCTTGTTACGAGGCTTAACAAGAGTGAAACCCTCATTATCAGCAAGTGTACCTGGAATAGGAGCCATTCCTTTGTCAACCTTGGGAGGGTTGTGAGGAGGTGGGGTAGACTAAGACTTTGAAGATCTGGATTTGAGACATCTACACTACAAATGACCATATTCATGGAACAATCGACATCGAAAAGGAAGAGTCTCATAGTCTAACAGTTGCATCCAAGAAGATGTACCCACTTGAATTTCCAAAGAATCTAGAAGAGGGTTACTCAAATCAATCTCAAAACAAATACAAGCAAAATTCATTACCTTTATATCCTATGTTTTCTGAGAGGGACCCACTGAATTCCTCAAAATTAGAGCCACCATTTGTAGGATGTCATTTCACCAATACTCAAATGGGAAACTAGGGAGGCCAACCCACATAGGGATATAATTTGAAATCTCCTCCAATGAGTTAAAACCATTGTGCCAAGGCTTGATGAATAAACCAATCTAGTTGTGAAAATAGGGTACTTCTTTGAAAACCTTGTTGCGATCAACCATGCAATTAAAAATGACCATAAAGTAGTCATTTTCTAAGAACGTCACTTCCATTTCACCCTCTAGAGCCCAATTCTATTGAGCCCATGCCTTCAAGAATGGGAGCAAGACACACATTCCCATGAATTTTCAAATCAAGGAATGATTTGTAAAATACTCCACATCCTCAACAATTGATTCTGGTTGAATCACCAAAACAAATCTATCTTTTCTCCTCTCCAAGAATCAATTAATTTTTGGGATGTGAGGGCCGCCAGATGGAGAAAACCCTCCCACCCCTGAATAATTAAACAATAGGTTGTTCTTCACAACCCTCTTTAAGGAAGAACATGACTTCACTCCCAAAGATGCTTGAAAATCCAAAGAGGATTTAAATTCAAATGCTTCACCTAGATCCATCACCAAGAAAAGGACAAGACAAAATCCTTGAAACACCCCACACACTTGAAACAGTTAAGAAATGAGCAAAAAAAGAAAGAATGAAAACTCATATTTTTAAAGACCCCACACACCCCCTCCAAATGATATTTGACACCCACAAACCAATGCACAACCCCCTTGAACATGCAATTTTTTTTTGTAAGCATGTAGACCACGACCTCAATGACTGTAGGCTTGTAGCAATCGCTCGCTCCAAACCCTCATCCTCATCGCTTCACCCACATAAATTGTTGTTTTATGGTATGAATGGTAATTATATTTACTTATTTTTATCTTTTTTTAACTATTGTAAATACCTAAGAACTTGTATAACCCTTCCCTCAATATTAATGTAGGAAATTATTTTGATACCTTAGCATCCTTACAAGAGATATCAAAGCTTGATCACCTATGGTTTCAGTTGTGGGTTGTTTGGTTTTTTGAACTAATACATGAAATACTTTATGATCTTGTTGTAAGAATTTTAGATGGAAGGTAGATCAAGGAGAATAGGGGTAGATAATTTTACTAGTAATAATTTTGAGATGTAAAATATGAAGATGGAAGATCTATAAATTAATCAATATATGTGGGTTGTTGTCGATAAGAATGGTTCAAGGACTACTACATATGATGCACTTTGGCTAATCAATATGATGTTATGGACTATAAAGACAAGGGTCCAATTAGAATGTGCCTAACATAATTTGTCTTAATTAATGTCTATTAAGAGTCATCTACAAAGAAACTATGAAAGAATCTTGGTGAGATATATAAATCCAAATCTTTGGTGAATTAAAAAATAAAAGAAATTGTATTCCTTGAGAATGGAGGAAGGTGGATGAATTGCAAGCCACCTGAAAGAGTTCAATATGTTGGTGGCTCAACTCACATCAGTTGGTGTAAAAATGGATGAGGAGAAGAGATGCCAAATCTTTCTTGGGGATCTTGATCTAACTCCTTTATATAGAACTCTTCTTGGCTTAAATCATTTTTTTAAATGTGGTTTCAATAAAAAATTAAGGATGTCTCATAAGTGGAGCCTACTATTATTGGATCACCCTTGTAAAATCACTTTATTCATGACATGGTGAAGGTTAACAGACTAGTGATTGAGAAAATAAACACTTTAGAAAATGTTACAAATTTTCTAATGAAGCAAGTGATCCACGCATAATTTCTTGTGGTGTAAATTTATAATTGGTATATCTACCTTTAGTAGCTAGTTTATTTCATCTATGGATTGGACCCATAGGTGATCAATTCATATAATAAATGGGATAATATAGGAAAATGTTCTGTTCACCTTCATTAAAAATTTAGTTTTATAAAGTTGGGTGAGTGTCAGAACATGATGGGCCAAACAATACCTCTAAGTGGTCATGAAAATGGAAAAATAGACCTAATTAAATTTATATAAAAAAATGACTATATTATCTACACAATCTAGAAAATAAATAGTAATAAATTTGTAAGAAATTGAGTATAATTTATGAATTACATTTTTCTTTTAAAAAAATCATATTAACTTGGTGAAATTTTGATATTTCAATGACGCACTACTAAATTTTTTGGCAAGAATAAATAGGTGTCATTCCAACTAGCCTAAATATGAGATTTAAAAAAAAAACTTTAGATAGGAAAGAACACAAGTAGATGTGATGCATTTTTTTATACTTTTTAAAATAAATAATTATCTATGAATTTTTAGTGCAACCTTTTTTAGAATTAAATTTTTTTATTTTTCATTACAACTTGGTGAATAAATATGAAAATCAATTTTTATTTAAGCCTATATCCAATGAATCTTGAAGTATGATGAATCTTTTGCACTTGAAAATTGATTTTTTTTTTAATTTTATGGATATTTTTTAATATGCATGTCTAGAATAAATTCAAATATAGTGTATGTTTTTTATTAGGGGTAAACAAGTTTTGATGGGACCTAAACCTAGTACATTATGGTTTTGAAGGGAACCATCAACCTATCAAAGAAAAGAAAGCTACAAAAAAGATAAAACACAAACCATCAGTAGCCCAACAACAGCCTCTAAAAGATAGACATGACTACACAAGCTACATCAAACAAACAAGCAAGGGCCTGAAACCCTATTACAACCTAGTTTCAACTGAGACCAGAAACCCTTAGATACACAAAGAACCCACCTGCATCTACCAAGCATCAACAAACCAACCACTCATGGATGACACCACTAAGCCAAGAAAGATAACCTAATTAATGGTGTAAGACCATCAAACCCCTAAACAAAAATGGTAGCAAATCTAACAACCCCACCTCAATAGAGGAGTTGAAGAGAATAATGAACCACTAGACACAAGCCTCAATTGAGAACCACTGAGCCTGAGGGGGCTCAGCCCGCTAGGACAAAGAGAGAAACTTAGAAATCCACCCAACTTGTAGCAAAAAAGGAGAAGCCAGAGAACCAAAATCAAGAAGAAGGATGACCAAGAAGAAGCAAGAAGCAAAACAAGCAAACATGAGGATCCCCCAAGCCATCCTACTACGCTGAATAGGATCATAAATAACCCCATTCTTCAACCGATCTTCCTCAAAGAAACCAACACACACCTATTGTGCAAGGAAGGTATCCAAAAAAAAAAGTGGGAATGGTATTTGCACAAAACCCTTAGGCACAAAGGGTTTTGTAGGTTGGAACCCATCACCAACCACATCATTGTCTTCAAAAACTTCCATAGAGGATCCAACTCCAAGGTCACTCCCATCACACAGACGAAGATCGAAGTAGAACATCCACCATCCAGATCATCATCCTCGTCACTACTAGCATTGTCTACAAAATTCAAATTGAAGTCTCCCACTCGAACCCCGCTCGACGCCATCTTGTTGATTTAATATAGTGTATGCTTACAATTATTAATTACCTATTAAATTATAATAAGGTGCATAACATATTTTTAGAATCCTGAGAGTTTCCTAGATAAACCCATTTTGTTTTATCAAATTCAATTAAAAAAATTCTATCAACATCAAGGGTGAAGTTGAGGATATTCTATGAATCTTCAGATTCTATGATTTTCATGGAAAAGATAGGCTTGAGGCTCCTAAGACTAATTCCAATACAATCTTGAGGTAAGTTTTTTGAGAAAAAATTCAAATAAAAAATGGATATCTATTTTAAAATATATTTATTTATTTTGATTTTACTTACCAAATAAAAAAGGTTAAAATTCAAGTTTAAAATAAGTTTCATCATTGACTAGCACTTTCACATGATATTTCATTAGTTTCCAATGTTTTCCCCATCATAATCTTGTAGTCACCTAGTTGTGGTCTAACTTGAAGTGGTACATAATATTTTGGTTAGTGTAGTATTTATGTAGGTATTCATTGTGTGTAACATTAGAAATACATTTAATGTGTGTGCACATGAAACAAAATCATTTTTAGTAATTGGATTGGGAGAAAATTTTGAATGTTTCTTGGAGGTTGTAATGATTCTCGAGCATGTAGAATCAAACTTGAGAGTGCCCATCTTGGGAAATGTCTCTTGGGTGTATCAATTAAAAATCTTTGTAAGTTATTTTTTTCTCTTTTCTATGTGTAGAAGTACTTGGATAAAAATGTATGGTTATTGGAAGATATCTACATGATGCCAAAATAGATACAAGTGAGTTGAAGATCTCCTTAATAGAATGGGCGAATTCCCTCATTTTTTTGTGAATTTTGTATAGTGAATACATAAATAGTGGTCTTATTGTTTGTTGAATATTTTATTGAAAGGGTTTTCCAATTTAAAAATCTTGTGTGTTGTGTTTATTTTTGTACTAAATATTTAGATTCTATTTTTTATATGCAATTATTTTATTAAGAGTAGTATTATTTCTTACAAAGATGACTATCAAGATTTTTCAAATGTGTTAATACACAAACTCATCCACAAAGATTATGGAATATCTATTTTTATGGAGATTTTTCTAAAAATAGAAATGGATTAGGTCTTTTACTATATCTTTGTGTTGCAAAATAATAGTTGTAGCACTATTAGAATTTGGTTAGACATGTAATGTTAAAAAATATGAATCTATATTATTAAGATTTAAATTTAACAATCCAATCATCTTTAAAGAGATACAATTATATATTTATTTTGATCTTGTTATGAAGAAAATTAAAATGAAACCCCAAGAATAACATTTATTTCTTAGGAAATGCCTTGACTAGGCATAATAATTGAGTAATATATTTTTATCTTTAAATATAATTTAGTTTTCTAGAGTCCATGAGGTTGATCCTAGCTTATTAGTCCATAGAGTTCTCACATTGGAGACCTAGGCTCAAACCTCCTAGGTGGTCCATTATAGCATAAAATTTTGTGTTTTTGTTTCCCATAATTGAATTGGTTTCCTTGAAATTTAAAATTGTATGGTCCCATAGTAGGAATGTTGTTCTAGGGTGTGGACCCTAAAACCAAACCCTTTCTAAATAATATAAAAAATTAGTTTACTAGATAATTAAAAGGTATTTCCTTTCTATTATCTCCAAAAATTTGACTCCTTTGACATATTACAAGTCTAGCTATTGTCCTTGCGATCCTTGATTATTTAAACATTAACTTAAACTAAAGGATGTAAAAGAAAGGAAAAAATCATACAATATTTAAATAAATTGTTATGATTCAAATTAAATAAAGGGATGGTGAATAATTCAATCATGGTGAGTCCAAATAAAATGGAAACAACACATATATATTGTGAGTAACAAGGTAATAAGATATAAAATAGGAACATTTATTTCATACTATATAAAGAATTTATTTGACAATGATAATATTACTAAAAACCTACTACATGGTACCTCACCTTGAATAAATAGAAGAGGTGAATCTTGGAACCAAAGAAGATCCTTAGATAATCTAATTATCAAGGTCACAATCCACTCAAGATAAACAAATATATTGAATCTATAAATAAAAACATATACATTCAATTCATAAATAAATAAAAGTATTTTTTTTATGAAAATATGAATATATTAAGACATAAAAAATGTATGTCATCAACCACTAAATAAATCTCAAGCTAAAAATTTTGTTTATAAATATCAAATATATATTTATAAAAATAAGTACATAATTTAATTTCATACAATAGTTAGCTTGAACTAAGCACACTCTAATATAATTCTTTACTTTTAACATTTATTTTTCTAAAAAACTATTACATTGATCAAAGGAAGTACCATACACTAAATATGAAATTTAGCTCCACCTTTGCATAAAACCATTGTAGTCAATAATTAATTTTAAAAAAAATCAATGAATTTTAAGGTAGTCTATTGATTTCTTTCCTTCAAGCTTGTTGGCTAAATAATGTAGGCCATAATCAGAAACATTAATTTTTCTATATAAAAAAGGATGATTATCATCTATAAGCTCTAGGATGGGACCCACTTCTTTTTATGTATGTAAGTTATAGAATGTAGCAATTGATGTTCTCCCCTTACTCTTGCTTGTCATTGAACAATGTTCAATGCTCTTGTATCTTCCATTACTAAGTATCTATCATATTCATCATTATCAAGCAAGCTTCAATTTAGTCATTAAAATAGTATTGAAAACATAAAAATAATATAAAATAGAATTCATCATAATGAAATGGTATGCAAATATATCTTACTTATTCTATGGAGCCTATAGTGCATCTATAATACAGTATTTTTAATAAGAAATTTGTGCAAATTTAGGCAATTTTTACTTATAATATCTATAATTAAATAATAAAACAATATATTAAATTCATATAAAAATAAAAAAGGTTTAATAATAAGTAACTTGGTCCATTTATTATCACTTGCAAATATAAAAAAAAAGAAAATTATGTAAAATGAGAGCTAGTAATCAATGTTATATTTGAACTTGTCACTTATATATTAAGTTGTAAAAAGGTAAAATTAATATTTTTTAGATAATGCTCATAAGGTACAATTGAAATTCAACTATTTCAACCAATAATATTTGATACAAATGGTCATTAATGAAGAAGATTGTACCAAATGGTGTTGAGCCAAAACAAGAAATTCAAATTTCAAAATAAGGTGCTTGCTACAAGAAGACCTAATACAAAAAATGGGGGTTGGCCAACTCATCTATGTTGGTACAATAATGGCTTACCCAAAGCTAGGCATTTACTTGGGAAACTTTAAATAAAATAATTCTTACTATGGATAAGCTTCAAAAGTTATGTTTAAAGAGCCTTCAAGATGTGTTTTGTCTAATCGAGAAGAAGAATTAGTGAACCACTTGTTCTTAAATTATAAATTTGCTAATTCATGTTGGCAGTAGGTGCAAAAGAAACTTAGGTGGCTTGATCCTTTACCATATGAAATCTTTTCCTTGTTCTTTGCTTGATTAAAAATCTACAAAAATGTTGTTTTCTCTAGCATGTGGAAAATATTTTCCTTTAAGATTGTATAGTAGCTTGAAAAGAAAGAAACAAAAGAAAATTTCAAGATAAAGAAATGTTACTTTATTGTTTTCTTTCTATACATTAGAAAATGCTATAGATGAAATAATTAACAATGCAACAAGGAATCAAATTTCCAAAAATAGAGCTTTCACTTCTTGGGATATAGTGAGGTCATGAAAAAATGGAAAGGCTTGTTAGCACCCCCCATTTATGGGGTGGACAAGGTTAAATCCAAAATAAAATTCAAGAGAGGGGGTTAAATGGGTTCATCCCCCTAAAGGTTAGCACAAGCCAAATTTTGATGGGTTTTGAAGAGGTAACCTTAGCCTCTCTAGAGTGGGATGCATAATTAGAGACCATGAAAGAATGCTTGTTGGTTCTATTATGAAAAGCTTTAATCAAGCACTAAAAACAAAGAATAATCGCAAGTCTTTCTCCTTACACTTCAATCTTGCAAAATCTTTGACATGAATCAATTTTCTATAGAGAGATTCCTTTATTAGTATTAATGACATCCATAAAATTTCATCTCTATATTTATCAAATCTTTATTTGACTACACTATAGGTCATGTTTATAAGGAGGCTAACGGTGACACATATGTACTAGAAAACATGGTAATAGAGTTATAGGAAGGATGTATTATGGACAAATATCCATACATGTGGAGATAGAAGGCATCAAATATTTTGTTCTCTATCCCATGAATTACCAATGGGCCTTCATCACGATTTAGAACTGGGGATGCACTTGCACAAGCTAAGTCAAGAAAAGTATTACAAAGAGATATGGAAAGTATATGAAACATAATGGTGAAGATTGTGAAGTCACTACCCTCTTAGTTTTTAAAATTTAAAGTAGCTCTCATTTTTATTATGAGGTAAATAAATTTAGCTATGATACCATGGTGAGATTGACAACCAAAAAAAGGAAAATTGCTTTTTGAGTGGGATTTCTAATCTTAGATCATGAAAAATTTTCAAGGTAAATATTGTTATTATGCTCCATGTGATGGTGGTTATGTGAGGTGGGAAATTTCTTTCAACTTATCATTGATACAAAGCAAATATATAAAAAATTCCCATGTTTATAGTAGTTCTCTTGGAGTCAATGTAAATGATGAAATGTATTAGATTCTATCTGAATATATGATTGAGCCAAGAGGAGGAGAGGCCTATAGGAAATATTAGATGATGTTGTAACTAGGTTAGGTTTTCACCTTGGTGCTAGCCCGTCTAGCAAGTGTTGAACCTAGTTCCTATTGAACTGTAGGTCTCGTTTATCCTATCGATTATGGGATAGAATAAAATGATACAAAAACACCAAGCAAAGTGAGAAAATAAAAAAATTAAATCGACCGCTAGAAATACAATTATATTAGATATAAATCCTATTTCAAAAAAACGTATTTATATTTGAAACAAAAATAATATTAATTTTTAAAATATCATGATTAATAATAACTATTACAAATATAAATTACTATTATTAATTTCATAATAAAAAATAAAAAATAAAAATATTTTTTAAATCAATACTAAGACATTTCCCAATTTAATATAAAACATGCATGTTTATCTTATAAATTGCTCATTTATCTCTTATATAAAATAGAAGACTCTACCCTCAATCTCCCTCATACCATGAAAATTCCTAAATCACTAATAGAAAGCCAAAGAGTGGAACAAGACACAAAAGTGAAATGAAAAGTAAAAAATTTAAAAAGCCTAAAAAACCCTGCAACCCTTAAGAGACTAAAAGAATCTTGGATAGTATAAACATGGAGGTCACAAGGTTTTCCAAACAAATGAGAAGGGTGAAAGTAGAGCACAATCAATCATGTAGAAATTCTTAGTGATTTTTTGGTTAACAATCTGGGTTTATCCCTGGCCCCTCTGCTAGCACATTTAGAAGCTTTTTTGCAAGTATTTGTGTCTCAAGAGCATATTCATGCATGATCTCCCTGAAATGCAAGATTTTTACACCATTAAATTGGTTGGGCTTCCTAAATTCACAAGATGGATTTTTTTAAGAATTGAATAGCTTAACAGTTAACTGGTATCTTCAAACCTGGCAATTAATTAAATTTATATTATGAACATTTTTAAACACTAGAAAAAGTTATAGTTGATATATAGCTTGCACTACCAGTCTTGATGTTAATGATAGATTAGGAAGAAAATTATCAAAAATAAATAAATTAGTTACTATCGGATCATCTCTATTGGAAAACAACCAGTAAAGTTTTTCTGAATATGCAACTTTTAACCATATAGTTATTTAATATTTTGTACTAATTTGCTAAAATATCTAGCCCTCTAACATGGTCAAGACCCCTACTTCATTTGGTGTCTCCTCTGTCTATGTCTGCGCTATTAGATACCAACACGAAAGACCAATTCACATCCTATAGATTGTGGAAGAAATGTTTATATAATTGTTGTGTTGGTTAATGCACCGGTCCTTATGTATAGGCCTAATACATGCTAGGCCTCTATGGAAATACCCAGTGCATTGGGAGGAATGGCTTAAACAATCACTGAGTTGTTTGTTCATTTAGTGGTGAGACCCTCTTGAACCCCAACTTAACAAACAATTTACTAGTTGTTTACTTTTAAATACTGTGGGTGATCACAACACACTGAATGTTTATTTGTGGACTTCACTGGCCACATTCCAGAGACTGTTTACTGATTAATGACTATGGATCATGGAGGGGGTAAAGCTTAAACAACAATCCAAATCTCACTAATAACAAACATGGGCTAGGTTTACTTCTAGGCTGTGGAGGATCTCCATGACCCTAAATAAGACCATGTACAAGGTCTACACATAAACAACTGATATATTAAGCTCTTCCTCCACAATCTATAAAAAAGAGTATATAAATAATAAATATTAATGCTCGCTGCTCTTTACTTGAAATTTGCAATTTTGGGCCACTGGTTCAAGTCCTTGGATTAAACATGAAGGGTGGACAAGTACATGACATCAACCTAGTCAAGGCGTTGTTCTTCAGATACCACAAATGCCTGGCCATATCCTTGATTATTTTTCAATTCATATTTGAGCTTCTCTTCTAGAGGAAGTTGAAAGAAGCCCTTTGCTAAACTTCTCGTTCTGCCCATCATAGACCTAGGAATCCCATGATTTATTACCTGTGTAATGTGTATACAAACGTCACAAATTAGAAAGTTAAAAACCAAACTCAACAAGATTTAAGAGTCTAGGAAGGCTTAGTGGGACATACTTGGAAGAAACCCCATTCTTGGGCTGCTGATGTAGGTCTTTCCAATTCTTTTGGGTTTTCATGGAGAATTGACATGTCAATTACAGGGATAGATTTGTCTCTGCATGGCATAGACAGAGCTAGAGATGGCTTGTCCTGCTCATGCACCAAGAATTTTTCAAGCAATGTATTGGGATCCTGTTGTAGACATCTAATTTGACCACTTCCATATGATCAAAGACGTATCCTTATTCATCCAGTTGCTTATCCCCTTTGTTAATATTAATTAAATCATTTGTTTAATTAATACCTTGAATCTTACATAGGGTTCATAAAGTATTTAATTTAATAAATACTTTACCCCTCTTTCTCCTCTAAATTAAATAACTACACCATTTTATTTAATTTAGTCATATTACCTTTTTGGAATTTAAATTCATTTTTTAATTCCTCTTTTTATCTCTCATTGTCACATACTCCAACTTTTGCAAGTTGGTCTCTAATACATCTTAACTCCATCTTCTTCTAATTAACTATGGTTAGCATATGCACACCCCTAATCATCATTAGGGTCACATCCCCCATAATCTCCCACTTGCTTCTAATAAGTCATTAGTCCATCTAATTAAGTACTTGCACAACCTTAATCATATGGTTAGACCAACCTAATCCTCTTCCCATTTATGGAATGTGTCCTTAGTCAAAATTATTAAATACTTTCTCTTTTTGGGCAAGGCACTCCACTTCCCCATGTGAATTTTTAATTCACTCTTTAATCCCCCAATGTACTCAAAAGGAATTTTTAATTCCTTCACTTCTTCCCATATGTCCTCTCTTTATTCTTTATTCTTTCCCCTCTCCCCATGAGGATATTTGAGGAATTTTTAATTCCTCACATGTCCTCTCACCCACATAGGGACAAGTACCTCCTTTATGAGGAGATCTTGTCCAATCCCAAGGTACTTTGTACCCCCCTCCATGTCATGTACTATCCTTCCACCTCATGTCCACTTCACCTTTTAGGGCTATATCACATGCCACATGTCAAGATGTGAGGGCTTGTGAGTTCTCAACTCATCTTAGCCCTACATATTGATCATTAGTGGCTCAATCTTGGCCATCCATCTCTTCTAGTAATTCGCAAAATTCTTATAAATACCCCCTCTTTTCTCTCATTTTGGGGGAAATCATTTTGCTAGCCAAACTCTTGCAATTTTATTTCTCAATCTACACTTAGCCATTTGCATTCATTTTGTTCAACTATCTTGCATCTCACACTTCACATCTTGCATCTACTTGCCATCAAGGAGCATACATCTCATCTACAATCAAAGGGCCAACCAAAGAAGAAATCTACAAGGTAAAAGGTTCCATTTTTATGTTAAGTTCATCATTTTCCCAATCTTGAAGTGTAGGGTGTTTTTAGTTGTTATTTGCACTCACTTTAGTTTGTTTCTCATCTTTTAATGATTATATTCCCCTATCACATTTCTGGCATGCCCGGTGGGACCCACAAACAGGTCTTTTTCTTTCACATTTGTTGTTTTTAGCATTTTTGTAGGTTCAGGTTACAGATTGGCGGACCTAACCTCTGGTGGCGGACCTGACCTCTCTGGTGGTGGACCTGACCTCTGGTGGCGGACTTGACCTCTCTGGTGGTGGACTTGACCTCTTTGGTTGTAGACCTAACCTCTAGTGGTGGACCTGAGCTCCGGTGGCATACCTGACCTCTCCGGTGTAGACCTAACCTCTCCGGTTGCAGACCTAACCTCCGGTGGTGGACCTGACCTCTATGGTGATAGACCTGACCTCTCTGGTGGCAGACCTGACCTCTCTAGTTGTAGACCTAACCTCTAGTGGTGGAATTGACCTCTCCGGTGGCGGACCTGACCTCTCCGATGGCGGACTTGACCTCTCCAGTGGCAGACTTGACCTTCCAAAGGTGAAATTTCAAGTTTTTACCAATTGTTCTTCGGTAAATTAGGCACATAGTTTAATTAGAGGGGTCAAAAAACCTTGTTTGGCATGCTTGTGGAAGGCTATTTGACATATCCAATTCCCTTGCACCATTTGGCGATCCTGGGTGACGAGAAATTGTAGCTTTCCAAGTCCTTTGAGTCACCCTATTTTCATTTTCTTAGTTTGACCTGCTTAGGGATTTCATCACCCCAAGGGATGATTCCAACCACACATATCGGTGGGGTATATAAAGGGGGGAGAGCAAAAGTTGTACCTCAATCTAACCACATTGTAATTGGTGAAGTGTCAGGATGATGTGAATAGTTGGTTTGAGCCTTTAGTATCTCGCTAAGGTTCCCGACTCACGCTTGTAACGGATTGGTGTTCACAGTTTGGGCCTCACATACCGGGTGTATATCAAGGACTCCTTAGTAACCATGTTCATCCTAGAGTAGAAGACTTTGTTGGCCATACCTATTTTTACTAACCTTAGGGTTGTGCTATCAAAATTGTCTTTCTCATGCAAAACTAGTCATTTTCAGTTTAGCCAAATCTTTTTATCAATGTTTGTTATATTTTGGGTCCTTTTCCTTACTCATCCATCAAAAAATCAAGCTTAAACTTATCCTTTGGCATACATGACCTTATCCTTTGGTGGACCTTACCACATGTTGTGGCGGACCTAACCTCATGTTGTGGCAGACCTAACCACATGCTGTGGCGGACCTGACCTCATGTTATGGTGCACCTGACCTCATGCTGTGGTAGACTTGTCCTCATACTATGGTAGACCTGACCTTTGACCAGCCTATATTATCACTTCACATCCCTTGTCTCTCCATTTTGAACATTGATAAACCTATTCACCATCCTAAACGAACATCTGAACGTCTGTTCCGAGTCTCCATCCCCTCGTTTTGAGAGTCATTCATTTTGAGCATTTTTTTCTTATTCTGAGTTCTCGTTCTTTAGTTCAGAGAGTCATTCATCTATCCTGAGATGCTCCCCATCCGTCTTGAATCCACTTTCATCTTCGATCTCTGCTATTCCATATAAGCCCTGTTAGAGTAGTCATTCAAGTTGACCTAGGTGTTCAACCCTAATTGTAATCATCGTAACTGACTTAGGATTGTTATCCATCTTAAGTAGGTCATCCTTCTTGACCTAATCAATCCGCTTCTATCTCAAGTTGGATTCTGTGTTGTTATCATACATCTACCCATCAATCAGTTAATTAACACCTAGTGTTACCAAGGATCCTTCTTAAACTCGATTATGGATTTTAGTCTTCATCATATTTATCATCAGATCAATCCTAATCATCAGATCAATCCAACCCCCACATCATCAAATCTATCTGGATCAAGATCCGAAATCTAGGTTAATCCAGTGCCTACCAATCAATCCAATCCAATTTCATCAAATCAATCCACATCGGTCTGACTGATCATCATCAGTTAATCTCCCATCAAATCGAATCAATATTTCATCATCTAGGTCTTTCTAATATCTTGATCCATCTCATCATCTTGCATGCCTATTTAGACCCAATCACAGGTGAAGAAAATGGCTAACCAACAAGCCCAGAATGCCCAGTCAAACAACCCTCAAGATCCCAACAACACAATGAATGTCTCATCTGATCCTAACAATGGTGCTAACATCCCTCACGATCCCCACAATGACACCTCATCACAATCCAATGTGGATGGCCAAAACAGGTCACCACCTGGGGATGAAAACATGGCTAATCAACCTGAGCTCACATTCAAGGAACACTTCAATAACCCTGTTAATGCACAAATGACATAACGCCTTCTTGAAAGACATGGGGAAGAAATCCTAGCCCACCTAATAGAAAAGGGTTTTAAGCCTCCATCAGGCATTGACCTATCCACATATGGTGGCTCCACGTCTAACGTACCCGAAGGTTCACATAACATCCCAAGTAGCTCATACGTCCCCAATGTTCCTTCTGTAGAAGGTTGGCATCAACTTGAATTCAGCAATGCTATTCTGTATCCCATTGGCAATCCCATGCATCCCACCATCTCAGTCATAGGGACAACCCAAACCACTGATCCCAATTATCCTTTTGCCTTTGGCATGCCACAAAACATCCCACAACCGCAACCAGTAATGCTACCGGCACCACCCCCCTTGAATCTGTCTCCTGTCAACACTGGGGGCAGCCCTTTCGCTACCTTGCCTCCACCTACTGGGGCTACAAATCCTCCACCATTGTCATTCATACCCCAACAACCTCCCCAATCCAACATCCCTCCACAAAATACATCCCAATCCTACGCTCCCACTAGTTCTCAACAACCCCCCTCGCAAAACATCTCAACTACACCTCGACCTCAACAACAACCATTGGTCAATCCTTTATTTTCAACACAACCACCACCACATCAATCGCAAGGAAATCAACCTCAGATTTTAGCCCCAACTATATCTCCATTCCTTGCATCCATCTTACGCCCACAAGTGCAACCACCACATAACATCCCATCTCGCCCAACACAGCCGCCAACAATGCACCAACAACCACCCCATCATTACAATTATTATAACCAACAACAATATCAACAACAACCATCTTATGTGGCCTCGCAACAGTCACATTAGCACCCCCAATATCCACAAGCCAATCAACAACACCTTCTCCATACTCCCCAACAGTACACCACCCATAACTACCCAACCAATCCATATTCCACCTCGCAGCAACAACCTCTTTATAAACAAGGTCCCTTGGTGCATCAGCAAGGGATACTACCTCCTCATTATCCATACACCCATCTCCAAGCGTCATCTCAAAATCCACAATCATCCTACCATCAATACCCATCCAATGTACCGGCCAGTGCAGACATACTAGAAATCAAAGCCGCTCTAAAAGATCTTCAGGCAGGGACTGGCAAGCAATCATTCAAGTTCGAAGATATATGCCCATATCCATTCGATCCCTCCATCTCATTGATTCCCTTCCCTAAACATTTTGAGATGCCAAAGTTTTACAAATATAGGGGGAAAAAAGATCCTAAGGCCCACTTGTAGGAGTTTTACTCCTAGTGTTAAGAAGTTATCCACAATGACAACTATCTCTTGCGCCTGTTCCCACGGAGTCTAGCAAGCAACGCCCTAAGGTGGTTCATGACCCTTGAAAAAGGATCCATAAAATCTTTTGCAGACCTATCAGAAAATTTTGTCTCCTACTTCTCCTTCAATTTGGAGGACACCGATACCTTGGATCTTCTCAAAGAAAAACAATGTGAAGGGGAAACCTTTACTAACTACCTCCAAAGGTGGAGTCGCTAGCAAGCTGAATGAAAACCCCTTTGAAAGAAAAGGACATGGTCACCCTCTTCATGGAGAATTCTCATCCCAACATGGCTCATAACTTTAGATTACATTGTGTCACCACTTTCATGGAGATAGTAGAGAAGGGACCCATCCTTGAGCATTCCCTTGTTGCCAAGGGGCACATCAAAATATATAATCAAGATAAAGAAAGGTCATTCAACGACAAGCCACGTTTTTGGAACAAGAACAAAAATGCAGTAAATGATGGTGTTACCGATACTAAACATGTCCACATGGCTAACACATCCTAGAGACAGCAACAACCCATACCTAACGCCATATCTATAATGCAGGGGGCACCCCGTCCTCCCCAATAGTCCAATCAGAATAACCAAGGGAACACTAAATTCCAGTATGCTCAATTAGGAGATCCTCTGAGCGTCATCTTCAATAAGCTGTTATAGATCAACTATCCAATCATGTACCCTATCACCAAGCCACTCGATGAATCCAAACCTAAGCCTGCATGGTTTAGGGAAAATGAATATTGCGAGTTCCATAAAATCAAAGGACACTCTTTGAATAAGTGTAAGGGTTTGAAAAACTACATCCAAGATCTCATAGATCAAGGTGATATCAAGGTTGACCCCAGTCAAGCTTAGTCATCCAATGCTTAATTACAAATATATCAAAACGCCTTTCCAAACCATAATCAAGGCCCGAGCACCTCCAACAATAATCCTTAAAACAACAGCATAAATAACGTGAGCTATAAGAATGTACCCCTCAATTATAAGGGTATTATTCATTACATTGAGTAGGTAGAACCTCGTGTATCCATGATACATGTCAAAGCCAAAGACCCTCAGTGTGTTGTTACTACACGATGAGCCCACATCACTGTCCCTGCAGCCCAAGTACTCACCCAATCAACTCCTGTAAGCTCTTAGTACAACATCCTTGATCACTTAGGAAAGACCCCTACACATATCTCCATTTTGTATTTACTTAAGTCTTCCCCTGTACATCAAGAAATCCTCAACAGAGCCCTACAAGAAACCCATGTACCTAATGACATTGATCCTACACAATTCCAAGCTTTGGTAGGACACCTAGCTTTATCTCATCAACTATACTTCAGCCAAAATGATATGCCAAACATCGATGTCAATCACAATCGCCGCTTACATATCGAAGTCGTGGTTGTTCGTCATAAAATAAAAAGAGTCTTGGTAGATAATGGCTCTGCCCTCAACTTGTGTACTCTAAAATTCATAAAACAGGTGGGGTATACCCAAGAGGATTTAAGCAATTAGATCATCATGATCAAGGCCTATGATAATGCAAAAAGGAATTCAAAATGGATTATCAATCTTCCTATCCAAGTGGGACCTGTGGTTTAGTACATTACCTGTCATGTCCTTGATCTGGACTTGCCATATAATATCCTCCTTGGCCATCCATGGCTCCATGCTATGCAAGCCGTCCCCTCCACATACCATCAGTGCCTAGAATTCCCAGTCAACAGACAAGAAGTCACCATCTATGATGATCCCCAACCATTTGAATATTACCACACTTTAGAAGCATCATTTCGCCATTTACATTATTGTCCCAAGGTTGAAATGGGGGCATCCCAGTCATCATCTGCTAATCCACCCTCCATTGTGATAACCCCTCCATCTTCCACCACTGATCCTATAGTCACCAAAGTCTAGATCATTGACAAAGGGTGTGGTGAATACGAAATGCATACTGCTCTTAATGTAGCAACCATGCCACCGTCGCCACACAAGTATGGTCAACCTTCGCATGCTACTCCAAAGGAAGACACCTTCAATGGTAAAAACATCCCTACCACCACTTTCAAATCCCAAAGTGTCAAGATAGATGCACCAAAAGAGGACATAAGCCAATGGGTCTACTGAGAAGAGCCTGAACTAGAAACTCCTGTAAAGGAATATTTTTAGGAAAAGTACCCCTGGCCAACAAAGTTCATGGAAAAACATAACTATCAAGGCAGGGGCCTAGGTAAAGAAGAACATAGGCATTGGGTATGATAGAAAGCATAAAGGCCCTGAAACATTGTCTAATACTTCCAATAGTGTCGCCATGGACAATGGCTCATTAGAAGACATACCCGAGGAGGAATCCATCATACGTGCATACGATGACGTCGATCATACCGACCTATCATCCATGTTCGAATGCCTATCCATTTGTACTATTATCCTATCCCTTTGTCACCCCGAGCTTATTGATTGGGACCTACATAATAGCACACTTATCAGTATGTGTACGGATACATATGTCAACCTTATGGGATTGTGGGAGGATGAACACTCCAGTCGCAAAAATAAAAATAAGAAAAGTAAAAGGTGGTCATCTAGTGAAAACCTCCTTGAGGCACTTCCTGACCTTGAAAAAGAAAAAATAAAGGATGCATCTAATGGCGAAAACCTTGGAGAGGTGCTGGAAGATGGAGATGTTCATCTTCCCCTTATGGGAACTCAGTTATCTGCCTGATCATCTATTCTTATTGAAGAGACTCAAGAAGTTAATCTAGGTACTGCTGAAAATCCTAAAATCACCTATGTAGCTAAGTCACTCTCAAAGCAAGAGTATCTAGTCATCGTGCAGCTACTCCAAGAGGGAATCATTAACTTTGCTTGGTCATACTCAGACATGCCAGGCTTAGACCCCGCCTTAGTGGTTCATCACTTAGATAATCACCCAGATGCCAAGTCTGTCAAACAAAAGCTCTGTAAGATGCATCTACAGGTCACATTATTAGTTAAGAAGGAATTGGAGAAGTTACTAGAGGCATTGGAGAAGTTACTAGAGGCAGGTTTTATCAGACCGATTGACTACTCTGAGTGGATCTCCAATATAGTACTAATTGCCAAACCAAATGGAGACATTTAGTTCTACACAAACTTCAGGATCTTAACAAAGCCTTCCCAAAAGATGACTTCCCTCTGCCTAACATTGAGATGTTGGTTGACCTGACAATAGGACATGAAATGTTATCTCTTATGGATGGCTTCTCTGGTTATAACCAGATTCGAATCGCACCTGAGGACCAACACAAGACTACCTTGACAACACCTTGGGGCACTTTCTATTACAATGTTATGCCCTTTGGTCTAAAAAATGTGGGGACAACATATTAGAGGGCAATGACGGTCATCTTCCATGACCTCATACATATCATCATGGAGGATTATGTCGACAACCTATTAGGGAAATCTAGAACACGAGCAGAACATCCTACCATCCTGAAAAATATATTTGAGCAGTTAGAACATTACAAGTTGTGGCTAAATCCCAAAAAGTGTGTCTTTGGGGTCACGTTAGGAAAGTTGTTGGGTTTCATAGTCTCTCGCAGGGGCATTGAGGTTGATCCTGCCAAGGTAAAGGCTATCCTGGACATGCCACCTCCACGCAATCTGAAATAGTTAAGAAGCCTCCAGGGGAAGATGTAGTCCATCCGTTGATTCATAGGCTAGCTAGCAGATAAGTGTCATCCATTCACTCATCTTCTAAAGAAATATTCCACCTTTCGATGGAACCAGCAGTGTCAGATGGGTTTTGATAAAATCAAGGAATATTTAGCTCATCCACCAATCTTGATGCCACCTATTCCAGGCAAACCCCTCCTGCTTTACATCTCTGCCACTTTAGTCGCCCTGGGGGCATTGTTGGCACAACATGATGAATCATCGAAAGAGAGGGTGATCTACTACGTCATTCGGACATTGGTTGGCTACGAATTAAACTATTCCCCCATGGAGAAAGCATGCCTTGCACTCATCTTCAACACATAGAAATTATGACATTACATGCTTAGCTATTTAGTTAAATTAATTGCCAAAATCGATCCATTGAAGTATTTGTTATCTAGAACCACTCTGACTGACCGCATGGCCAAGTGGGTAATGCTCCTAAGTGAATTCGACATAGAGTATGTGGAGTGAAAAGCCATAAAGGGACAGGTCATAGCTGATCAATTGGCTGAGGCACCATTAGTAGATGCTTACCCTCTAGACACTAAATTTTTAGACGAAGAAGTCTACATAATCACAGAAGCACCAGCTTGGACATTATATTTTGATGGCTCATACACGCATAATGGATCAGCCACATGAATTTTATTAGTTACCCCTCAAGGTGACTAAATTCTAAAATCATTTAGGATAGCATTCCTGTGTACCAACAATATAACAAAGTGTGAAGCTCTCCTCACTAGCCTCAGAATTGAAAAGCAGTGGCACATAACTCATTTGAAAGTCTTTGGTGATTCTTTGCTAGTCATTAGACAAGTTAATGATGAGTTCCTAACCAAAGATGATAAGCTATTACCCTACAAGCACATGGTGGATGATTTCAAGAAATATTTTATCTCTGTACAATTTGAGCAAATTCCTAGGGTATGAAACAAAGCAGCTGATGCAATGGCCACTATTGGTTCCCTGATTGACATGCCTAAAGACCAAATAGAATGTGAGTTCCTTGTGGAACAACTTTTAATCCCAACATATGATATCCCTGAGACTGACATGGTGTGCGACATTGTGGGTCCCACTTCCCCATGGTACCAAGACATCTACACCTACCTTCATGATAATATTATACAGCCAGATCTTACACATAATCAACACAAATCCTTCATCCGTTGTTCTTCTCGATACATTATCGTCGGTGATATGATTTATCATCGCGGGTATGATGGAATCCTCCTTAGATGTCTGAATGAGACTGAGACCCATACTACACTAACTTAAGTACATGGTGGTGTTTGTGGAGCTCATTCAAATGGTATGGCTCTGGCCAAAAGGATCCTATGAGCTGGATATTATTGGCCTACATTGGAACATGATGCTTGTGAATTTGTGAAGAAGTGCCTTCCATGCCAGCAACATGCAGATTTGATTCAAGCCCCAGCATAAGATCTTCAACCCCTCCTGACACCGTGGTCATTTTCTCAATGGGGTTTCGACTTGATTGGAAAGATTTTCCCACCATCATTTGATAGCCATACATTCATAATTACTACCACTGAGTACTTCACCAAGTGGGTGGAAGCAATGCCCCTTTCATAGATCACCGGTACTCATATTTCCAAATTCATCCTCTACCATATTCTCTGCAGATATGGTATCCCGTCCACCATCCTCTCTGACAATGGAAAAAATTTTAAAAACCAAGCCATCAAACACCTTTGTGACACGTTCCATATCCAACATCGTTGGTCAACGCCTTATTACCCCCAGGGCAATGGTCAAGCAGAAGCAACCAACAAGACCCTTATATGTATCCTCAAAAAGGTTGTCAGTAACACTGGATGAGATTGGCACCTCCATATTCATCCTACCCTCTGGGCATATCGCACATCCATCTGTACCCCGACAGGCGCCAACCCCTATTCTTTAGTATATGGTGTTGAAGCCATCTTGCCAATTGAAGTTGAGCTTCCATCATTGAGGATTTCTTTGAAGAATCTTATCAGCGAAGAAGATACTCGCGTTGCACAGCTGGAATTACTGGATGAACGAAGAATAAAATCCTATGATCATCTGCAAGCATACCAAAATTTCCTCAAATGTAATTACAATAAGAAGGTTCATCCTTGACAATTCCAGGTTGGCAAGCTTGTTTTTAAGGAGAACCAACGCACTCAGCAAAACTGAGACAAGAAAGGAAAATTTGAAGCAAATTGGTTGGGACCCTATATCATAGCCGCTAAATATGGATCTAGGGCATACAGGTTGACTAATCTAGAAGGGGAACTCCTTGACGAACCCATCAATATCATGCATCTAAAGAAGTTCTACACCTAAATCCACTCGGTAACCCCACCTAGTCAAAAATCAAAAAAATTAAAAAATCACAAAAATCAAAAAAATAAAAATATACAAAATATACAAAAAAAATAAAAATAAAAAAAATATACAAAAACAAAAATCAATCAAAAATAGTAAAGAGAAATAAGTTCATCCTATGGTGAAAACCACCTCTTGGTGGTGCCTTGGATAAGTATGGATGGTGAAAACCTGGCAAAGGCATCATCCATAGAGGGCTTAATCATTATCTACCGACATCTTAGTTATTTTATGCTTTCATCTGCACTATTGTCCTCACCCATCTCATCCTAGACCACGGTATATATTAATTGAGCATTAGACGACCCATCTAGCCTATCCCCCATCCTGAGCTTTTCAGTATCCCACTTTGAGCTTACGTCGTTCATTCCCTTTGTCGATCGGTCTGTGTCATCATGTAGGATCATCCATTGTGTCAGTCACCATCTAGCTCTTATCCTCTTGCATCACAGGTCGAACTACATTGCCCCTGCATTGTCATGTAGGCAAGGATTGATTATTTGATTCACCCCCGAGGTATTTGTCCATCATCATCGGTCACCATTGTCTTCTTTTCACTTTTTCTATGGTATTTTTTGGAACTACGAGGGCTCTGCGCTTTCATGTAGGCAAGGCTAATCTATGATTGGCCTCCAAGCCCCTAGGTTTGTAGATTGTGTCGGTCTTTTGTGCTTCGTTATTAGGTTATGCCCACATCTAACCAGTTCTTAATAAACAAAATTCTCTCGTGTTACAAGATCTAGTCCATGAATAACGTCCCGCATCAACTAGATCATTATAGTCTAGCATCCATCTTTGGTCTCAACAGGATGAATTCTTCCTAGCAGACCTCGTCAATCCCATCCATCACCTTGATCCTCTGGAAAAGGACCTATAGTCTTGATTGTGATCTCTTGATGCTTTTGAATTTTGTTTATCATTTGGGTTCCTTACCATCACCTGTCAGGATCGCCTTGATCCACCATACCATGGCGTACCTTGATTTGCTGACATGGGGGCATACCTTGATCGTTTGTTTTGACTACTATCTTCTCGGTTATCCCCTGTAAGACCCACCAAGATCTCTAAGGTCTTGTGTTATGCTGGGACAACTTTGTGTGTTTGTGGTTATCTCAACACCAGGCCTGACCAAGGTCCTCGCAACTTCGGGGTGTTGAGGATAACCTTCTTGTTTGCTGTGTTTGTTTCATGTGTAGAATACTCATTCACCTTGATCTTCCATATAAAGGTATTTTATATCCAACACTATAGTAAAAATCAATGCTCCAAAGATGGAAAAATCTCATTTTCACTGCATTTTCATCACTTTGCATGCACCCTTTATTTACATCATGACCATCACCATGACTTATGATTTCGGTTGTGCAAGTACTCTTGTTCTCTTTCCTCTTGAGTCCTCTTCCTCTTAGGATATTAATGGTTTTTTTTGGCAAATGCACTCCTCCATACGCCTATCACCTATCCACATTCTTATGATGGTCTTTATTGACACTTAGGTGTATTACAAACATTTACCTTCACTCATATTCCACATGAACATGTGCATCCATAAATCATAAATCATAAAAGCATTTACATAATCACTCATCCACATGAACATGTGCATCCATAAATCATAATCATAAAACATACATAAATCATTCATCCACATGAACATGTGCATCCATAAATCATAATCATAAAACATATATAAATCACTCATCCACATGAACATGTGCATCCATAAATCATAATCATAAAACATACATAAATCACTCATCCACATGAACATGTGCATCCATAAATCATAAATCATAAATCATACATAATTATCCATTTACATAAACAACTGTGCATCCATCATCATAATCATAATGACATGCATATGCATCCATAAATCATAGTCATAAAAATATATGTAATCATGAACATATACATCCATAGCTCATAATCATAAAGCATAAATCATCCATCCATATAAACATGTGTATATATATGAAACTACATCATAAATCATCCCATATAGCCACATACAAGAAACATTATGCCTAGTGTTAATAAAGGCCCTCGCATAATCAAAATAATAAACATCCTATCATAATACAATGCATCTCCATCATATATCGCCAAATAAGATATAAAATCCAGAGATATCGATCACCTCTGATCTCTGGCGACATGAACAAAATATCCATCTTGTATCTACCAAAAAATAATCAACGTCCTACCCAGTACATCTGCCCACATTTGATCTATGTGGAGAGTCAGGTACTGGCCCTCTATGCACTGGAATCCCCTAGTACTCACAGGTAGGGGTCCCTTGGTAACCGCCATATGGAGATGGAGTCTGTTTATAGTCACTAAATCCCCTAGTGTGTGTCCCTAATGACTGGGACGGCCCTGGTGGATGTGGGGCCTGACTGATGTAGCGCATCGTGTGCTGTGTTGGATCTGAAACAACCTGCTCATATACACCCCTCGAATAGCTCCCCTACTACATGAACTCATCCCTCTACCCAACTATCTTTCTTGTGGCATTCCACTCATGCCTATATCGATCTCGATATGCACTAATAGCCCTCTGCTCCTATGCCCAGGCCTCCTGAGCTAATATCAACTGTTGTATCTACTTTGTGCCCCTATCCCTCTCCACCTGCAATTCTTGTAACTGTGTGTGTAGCTCCTGAACATCTACCCCTGGCCCTCCCCCCTCAACCAACCCCCTCTGCAACTGAGCCCGTGCTACATCCCTCTTGCTCTGTAGTGTCTGCATCTGCAACTCTGCAGCATCCCTCTCTCTCTATGCAGCCTGTCCCCATGCCACTGCTACATCTTTGTCTCTGTGTAAGGCCTACAATCTCAACTCAGCCACATCCCACTCTTGTCGCAAGCTAGATGCCTGCGATGTCACTGTATCTCTCTCTCTACGAAGAGATTGTACCTCTGCCTCAGCCACCTGCGTCTCACTCTCTATTACCTAGATCTGCGCCTGTAACACATCCCTCCTTGCCTCCAACACCTCCACCTATGCCTATGCCACATCTCTCTCTGTATCCACTGTGCACACCCTATACCTAAGCTCATCTAGCTCCCTCTGCACACTCTTTGCATCCACTGCACTCCCTGTCCCCCTATTGACAACCTACTGTGTTGCCCCCTCTCCCACTAAACCAAATCCCTCCTTCTGCATCATCTAACTCTGCACCTCCACAGGCAATCTCTCCACCTCAGCCTGTAGATCCACAGCCTCATCACGGCTCTCATCTCTCTCTTTCTCACCAATATCCTCTCCTGCTCTGATACTAGCCTGACCAGCTCCATGTAGTCTCTCTCACCCTAAGCAAATCAGGCCTGCAACTCATCCCTCTCTGCCTCTACTTTGATTTTCTCTACCTCTATCTCTAGCACTCGCTGCTCACTCCGTTGTAGTCTCTCCATTGTCTCTCTTAGTACCACCCACAGATCCTCCCCTCTGGGTGGTGTTGTTTCTAGTGGTGCTACATCATGCACATCTGAATCGACCTCCATCTCTCGTGGATGGTACCCCTCACTCTTTACTGATAGCTCCATCTCATCCACCTCTATCACCCCAGGGGCTCCTTGTTGCTGTTGTCCTCCTCCGGCTCCGTCTATCCCCTAACCCTCCTCCCCTCTATCTGTCCCCTGCCTGTCCTCCCCTCTGACTATCTCCTATCCCCCCTGCCCTCCTAGTTCTTCATCCATCTCCTCTTTGACTCTGTCTACGTCCTATCCTTCGGTATCCCTGGCTGTCTCCTATCCCCCCTCCTCTCCTCTGGCCCCATTGGCCTCACCCTGTGTACCCTGTGGCTCTCCTCCTTGGGCTCCCGACCTCCTCTCTTGTTGACCCTACCCTTGGGCTTTCGGCCTCCTCTCCGCCACCTCCTTAGCCTCAACCCCTCCGGCCTCACTGGCCTTGCCCTGTGTATCTTGTGGCTCTCCTCCTTAGGCTCCTAGCCTCCTCTCCTGTCAACCCCACCCTCGGGCTCTCAGCCTCTTCTCTGCCACCTCCTCAGCCTCATCCTCCACCACCTCCTCAGCCTCAACCCCTCCCCCCTTTTTCACATCCCCCCACCCTCTGCTCTGTCTCCTCCCCAGCCCCTCCGCTATCGTCTCCTCCTTCGACCTCCTATCACTTGCTCCTGTGCCCCTCATCCTCTTCTGCATCCTCTCGGCGGTCTTTGTGGATTAACTTCCCACAATCGCCTCTCATCCTCTGACCCAAATCCTCGTGCCTCCTCGATCGGCACCACTAGTGTAATCTACTATGGCAGATGTCGCCTGAACCACTCATCATACCGCCCTATATTCCTTGCATCTCACAGCCCCTCTCACCTATCACGATAGGCCCTAAACACTAGTGCCTCAATATCACCCCACATGCTGTGCAAATCTAGCGTTGCTCCCCACAGTCACTGCCATGTTAGTGGTCGAAATGTCACTCGACCTGCTGGAATATCCTGTCTCACTCTGAACTGCCTCGTCACCCAATCCGGTTGATGCAACTCCACTACTCGTGGCCTGCTCCCAATCATGTAACATCACGTAAAGAAGTAATCTCTATGCAACTCTTCCCTCGACCACCCCCTGAATCGCTACATCATGTATGGCCTACACACTATATCCATTGCCTGCACCTCATCAAACTGCCTCCTCCACATGTCTACCTCCTGCATCTCTCGATACCATAGTATAGCCCCTACCTCTACTCCCCACCACCATGCTATAGCCTCCCTATTGTCATGCTCACCAAATCTCGCTATAATTGGCTTGGTAACGTGGATATGTTCCCAGGCCCACACTTGTAGTAGTGTGACATGTTTCGCACTCAACTGCTGCTAGTAACAAATCACATGCATGTCTCGATACAACTTTGCTAACATGCAAGTCCCCCATGCGAACTATCCCTCTTGACCCTCGATGATGTGACGAATCACTTCGACCATCCTCATGTGAAGAAACTGACCACTCTGGTCCAAAAAAAATATACCACTAATCAACCCTGTTAGGTACAGTGATAGTACCGGTACCCTGTATGATAGTAACCTGTCTACATCTAGCTGTTGTCGCTACACTGGTAGCTCATCACCCCTGAAAACTACCTACAGAGACTCATCCAGTGCCTCCCCCTCTGACCAACACTCACTAATCGAGAGCCCTAATATCAGGAGCCTCAGGATCTGCCATACATCCTCCAGTGTCACCATCATCTCCCCTATCAGTAGGTGAAAGGTCAACATCGTCGAATCCCACTACTCTATCAACACTGTCAACATGGCCCTGTGGGCCTTGACTGTCGGATATGCTATCATATGAAGTAGTCCTGCCTCTGCTAGTCTTTGGCGATCCTCCTCATTCATCCTCGCTATGCATCTCCTCAACACCTCTGATCATCTCTCTTGCATCTGCAAAATGCCCATTTTCTGCATGTACACAATTCATTTTATCATCTTCAAAAATTCCCCATTGTCATTCTTGGGTTTCCCATCCATACATTTTCTACACCCCCTCCGTCGTCCTCCCCCTCCTCCAACACGCCCCCAAACGTCGGCGGTCCCGCCCTTGGCGGTGGACCCGCCCCTGCCGTGGCTGACCCGCCGCGGCCGACCTGTCCACCCATGGTGGCGGAGCTATCCACGTGGGCGGCTGCCTGATTTGTCCCCCCCTCGCACAGAATCCAAAAAATAAAAAAATATTAAATAGCTGCCTCCTACCCATTTTTTTCTCGCCCTCCCAAACAAAACCCATGTTTTTCTTTTTCCAAAACACTTACATAGATGACTCAAAAACACAAAGTTAAGTTTTGGGCTAACCTGGCGTTGTACAATATGGTGGGTGAAGAATATCTACCTCTTGTCCACCCGATGAATGATGTCACTATCATACTCTGGCATTGTCCCCGATCTCTCTTGCCTCCTCTTCTTCCTCTCCTCCTTCTCTACACTTGCTAGCTGTCACAATGAGCAAAGGTAATTCTCCAATTACCTTTTATTACCTTTTTCCCTTATTTTTTCCTTTTATTTACTGCAAATTGCTCCAACTAATTCATCTAGCCTCTTTCTTCCCAGGGCCGCCATTCGCACACTGTTTACCCGATTGACTCTGTTTAAACTCCATTCTTCTCATTTTTTCCTCCCCTGCCTGCCTTCTCGAGGGGGCATACCCTACCGTCCTCTCCGAACCCATCGTTTTAAGCCTACCTTCGCTAGACTGAGAAATCCTCTCCACATTCCCTCTATTTGGGGCAGCTCACACACACTCCCCCCATGCTGGGGCATTTCTTTTCTGATCTCTTCCTCTATAGAGTCATATGCATTCTATTTTTCTTCGAAACCCTATTATCCTAATAGTATTTCGAAGAGGGGAAAAATGTAGACACCTAATTTGACCACTTCCATATGATCAAAGACGTCTCCTTATTCATCCAATTGCTTATCCCCTCTGTTAATATTAATTAAATCATTTGTTTAATTAATACCTTGCATATTACATAGGGTTCATAAAGTATTTAATTTAATAAACACTTTACCCCTCTTTCTCCTCTAAATTAAATAACTACACCATTTTATTTTATTTAGTCATATTACCTTTTTGGAATTTAAATTTATTTTTTAATTCCTCTTTTTCTCTCTCATTGTCACATCCTCCAACTTTTGCAAGTTGGTCTCTAATCCATCTTAACTCCATCTTCTTCTAATTAACTATGTTTAGCATATGCACACCCCTAATCATCATTAGGGTCACATCCCCCATAATCTCCCACTTGCTTCTAATAAGTTATTAGTCCATCTAATTAAGTACTTGCACAACCTTAATCATATGGTTAGACCAACCTAATCCTTTTCCCATTTATGGCATGTGTCCTTAGTCAACCTTATTAAAGGCTTTCTCTTTTTAGGCAAGGCACCCCACTTCCCCATATGAATTTTTAATTCACTCTTTAATCCCCCAATGCACTCAAAAGGAATTTTTAAATCCTTCACTTCTTCCCACATGTCCTCTCTTTAATTTTTATTCTTTCCCCTCTCCCCATGAGGATATTTGAGGAATTTTTAATTCCTCACATGTCCTCTCACCCACATAGGGACAAGTACCTCCTTTTATGAGTAGATTTTGTCCAATCCCAAGGTACTTTGTACCCCCTCCATGTCATGTACTATCCTTCCACCCCATGTCCACTTCACCTTTTAGGGCTATATCGCATGTCACATGTCAAGATGTGAGGGCTTGTGAGTTCTCAACTAACATTAGCCCTACATCTTGATCATTGGTGGCTCAATCTTGGCCATCCATCTCTTCTAGGAATTCTCAAAATTCTAATAAATACCCCCTCTTTTCTCTCATTTTGGGGGAGATCATTTTGCGAGCCAAACTCTTGCAATTTTGTTTCTCAATCTACACTTAGTCATTTGCATCCATTTTGTTCAACTATCTTGCATCTCACACTTCACATCTTGCATCTACTTGCCATCAAGGAGCATACATCTCATCTACAATCAAAGGGCCAACCAAAGAACAACTCTACAAGGTAAAAGGTTCCATTTTTATGTTGTTAAGTTCATCATTTTCCCAATCTTGAAGTGTAGGGTGTTTTTAGTTGTTATTTGCACTCTCTTTAGTTTGTTGCTCATCTTTTAATGATTATATTCCCCTATCACACCTGTAATGCCAATTCCTGCACAATTGGAACTGAAAAACTTTTTGGGTTTCCTGTAATGGGATCAATTATTGGCATGGATTTGAACATGTTTCTAAGGCTTCAAGGCAAGAGTTCAGGTAGAGGTAAAGGCAAGCTTACTCAAGTGAAGGATGCAGAGGTATAAAAGATTCCACAATGCATACAACTTGTCAAGGGAAAAAAAAAAAACATAAGTTGTAGATTTATTTAGAGAATAAACATCTTAAAAGATGAGCTAGAGATTTTTGTAGATTTGACTATCTTGTTTTTAGCTAGAGATTTTTCTAGATTTGACTGTGTCTTGTTTTTTATTTTGGATTTGACTGTCTTGTTTTTTGCATAAAAAACAAGATACAGTCAAATCTAGAAAATATCTAGCTCATTATTATGGATTGTGGAAATCTAATGTCTTTGGTCTTAAAAGATATTTTATTCTATTTAAAAAATTATATAAATATTTATTAGGTAGGTAAAGTAGAAAACGACAGATCTAGAATCTGTATCTTACCAATTTGGATATCTATTTAAAAAATTAAATAAATATTTATTAGGTAGGCCTATCCTCCTCAAAATGAGCTTTGAAAGTTCAAATAAGGGAAAATTTGGATCAATGGCTGACAATGGTTCCACTGTCAACCAAGGCCTATCCTGCATTTTCCACTGTTCACAGGAAAATGAGCTTTGAAAGCTCAAATAAGGGAATACCTTTAGCATAATTAAAGTAGAAAAGTAACATAATTTTTCACTTATTTAGGTAAAGTAAGAAAGGATTTCTTTTTCTATTATTAGTTCTGCCCATGGCAAATACTAAAGCATTCATTCAATTCATTTTTTTTGAGTGATAGTGACAATCAAACCAATAAACATCTAGAATTAAAAACTTTACCAACAATTTTATATAGTCTATTTTAAATTGTCTATTTCTAAAATTGTTAAAATATTCTTTATCTTTCTTTTTATTGGTTCATGTTGTCAACAATCATTGCAAAAATTAGGATTTTTGTTTTTTTCCAAATTATGTGCAATGCAATGCATTTAATTCATGAATCAAATTTTAAACCTATTAATGACTTGAATGACATGAACACTATTACATACATTATCATATAATTACATTGTTGAATTACAAGTATTATTTTACATATTTTATTTAATAATTGGTAAGATTTTCAAACTTATTAAATAAATTTGAATACACTCAATACATATTTTATATTTGTTTATCAAGTGTATATTAAATATCACAATAAAAACATTGTTGAATTACAAGTATTATTTTACCTATTTTATTTAATAATTGGTAAGATTTTCAAACTTATTAAATAAATGTGAGTACACTCAATACATATCTTTAGTCGATAGAATTTTAATTGTGGACTTGCTAGTCCACATTTCACCACTATATCTGTCTCACACTGGTAAATTGCATAGCTATTTCTAGTTTTTAGTCACTGGCTTTTTCAACGGTTAAGGCTCTTCAATGTAGAAATAAATGTTTCAACTTCCAATATTGTTACAAATGTATATGACTAAAATCTTCCAGTTGAGTACGTTAACGAGTGCATCTTTCAATCACTTATCCGATGAAAATAACAAATTCAATATCACATTCGGCATTGGATGATTGGGTCAAACATCCGGTTTCAGTGAGAAATTAATGGCAATGTGTCTTTCAGTCAAGTTTATGCACATGTAATATAGATTCCATAAGTTTATTGCCCTGATCTGACATGGATAGTAAAATAATAACATTTCTCCTGCACTGTCCTTTCTTTTTCTGAATGGTTTAGAATTGCAACAAAACATAAAGTTCTATTGTGCCTCAGATGAATATGTATTGCATGTACTTGACCCGGAGACACATGGGATCTCAGTTTTTTTAAAAAATTACTAATTTATATTGAAAGAATGTAGATCTCATCTTGAATTTGAATACACATAGCATTGATTTTTTGTGTGTTCATATTAACATATGAGATTTCTACGTGTGCATACAATTATGTCTCAAACATTGGTCACGTGGAGAAGCATGTAAAATAATTGGCATTTAATATGAAATCTTTTATCCAATCATATCAAATCTGCCCATTAATGTGTGTGGTAAATTCTTTAGTCGGTGATATTTAGCAATGATGATCAAATCTATCATAAGATTTCAGCTTCAAAGCATAGTGTACATTTTTGTCCTACTTAAGCTCTGCAAAACCCATTTTTCTATCAATCATCCTCTTAGGTCTGTCTCATGAGAGATGGCAGATTTGGAGTTCAAGAGTTGCAAGGAGAAGAAAAATGATGCAGTGAAATACAAGATACACACAATGGAGATAAAAATTGGCCATATAAGGGGATACGTGGTCTTATATGAATTGCAGAGAAGAGTGCATCTTGTCCTTCACACTATTGCTGAAAGCTGCCTTCCATGAAAATATTGAAAAAGGTATAAATCCCTTCAACGACTGACTAAGAAGTTGTTTTCATTTTTGGAGAGAAGCAATTCAGGTATGCTTATTGTGCACTATGGCTAGGCTTAAAGTTTTGACCTAAATTTTGACCTTTTGTAATCTATCTTACAATTCTCACCTTCCAAAAATCTCTTTGGCATAAATTTTAAGGGCTCCTTCCAAATTGCAGGGTCCCCTCCAATAGCCCACACATTTACTATAACCTGGGTGTCTTTGGGAATAAAAAACCCAACTTCACAAAAGCTCTCAGCTTTGTGGGGCAGTAGCAATGGAACCATTGGGTGCAATCAAAACACTTCTTTCACCACTGCATGGAGATAAGGTAGTACGTCAATGTTAGATTCTTCCATTCTTCTATTTGTACCAATTGTCTCATCCAATTCTTCTCGAAAAGCACTATATACTCGCCCTTTATATTGCTGTATGGCTGCCCCTTAGGAACATGAGAGTGCACTTACAGTCTCGTGGCACTAACATCCTATAGTCTACATGACTATCATGGAGCTACATCTATTACCATTTATATCTATCCCTCTGTCACATCTTTGAGTGACTGTCATGCTTACTCACAGTCATCATCTAACTTCCTTATCACTATTCTTTTGCTTGGCCCTCCAGTGATATAAGCACTGCCTCCTAGAAAACGAAGATTAAATTCTTCAAGTTGGCCATAGTAAATGTAAACTTTCTCATTTTTTTACACAAACTTATATTGCATTCCTCTATTCAAGAACACGTCAGAAATCATTAATTATTCCCTAGTAAGAAAATTCTATGTTGCTATTATTTTTTTCTGATGTAGTGCAGATAAAAATCTGTGTAAAATACACAGAAGCTATTAACAAAGGAGATTTTCAGCCACATGGATAGTTGTATCACTCCGTTGAAACATTTTTGAGAATATTTTTGCCACTTTGCAGCTACTTATAAGCTATGTTATATCTATTGGAATATGCAATATGCAATCCCAGCCACTGTTTCTACTATTATGCTCATTCTTCATTTTTTTTCATTTTTTTCTTTAGGTGTACATCTCTATATTATCTTTTTAGGTATTCTATATTATCTCTTTCGGTACTCTGTTGTTGTGTGTAATGTGTATAAAAATGAGGAAGGGTGTATGGGTATATCTACATATAAAAAAAACTATGTTTTGTTGTTTGAAATAAATACTAAGGATATTAGAGTGTGGGAGAAATGTACATTACTAAGACAAAAATTTATGGTGTATCTGTAGTGTAAAGAGATTTCAAGTATGTTTGGTTAAATTTTTATAAGAGGAATTTTATTAGTATAGAGGAGTAAATCTTTGTGTTTTATCATTTTGTTTTTATTCCTTCTATTTGTTTCATATGGTACGACAACTGATAATGACACATTCATTAAACAAAAGTCTTACTATTCCTTGAATATTGTTGGCATGCATATTTTCAAAATCTTGTGCTTCTTTTACATTATCTTTTACAGTTGAAAATTGACTGTTCCATTCAGTGTTTACATAATAAAAATATTAAAAAAAAATTGCAGTTATATTTGTTACCATTTTTTCTCCCTTCTAAATGATCACTTTCACTTACAAAATGAGAGTCTTGTATTTCTTCTGGAATGATTTTTTCTTTTTGCACTAACTGATGCACAATCGTAGGGCACCATAAAATGGTCGTTGTGTCTGGAGAGGATGTACCATTTTCTTCAAGGAAAGGGAAGTGATAGCCATTTTCTCTTTATGATCATAAGCATAACTTTTCCCTTTCCAATGACATCCTAAAGCCACTTTTTATCTTCTCACACCTGACTCACGTATTGCAGATGTTGTACAAGAATGATCATTCTTTGCATGGAGCTTAGGATGATTTGTAGCCTTCTCTTTTCTCAAATATGATCTCATATGATTTGTTTTAGGTGTAGCAACAATGTTGTTCTTGTTAACACCCATTGTAAACTCACTGAAATTTATCTCCTCCTTCTTATCATAGGATTTTATCAAGGATGTATATTTTTCCTTAATCTCACTTGCACCCATATCTACTCGTTTCTTTTGGCCATCTACTTGACTATGTACTTTGATATTTAGGTCATTTTTCTTCACTGTTGTCTCACGATGTTTTTGAATGTGATCTTTGATTTGAACTTTCAACACTTTCTCTAAATCTCGTTGAGTTGGAGGATGAATTTTTTTATTCTTTAAATGGCATCTTATCCATAGAACCACTTGAGCTATCAATGTGTGTTCCAACTTTAATTTTATGAATATCTGGGGTTACATTCCATTTTCCTATTTCTAACTCATATTCCTCACAAATTTCCTCCACTGCTCGAGTAAAGTCAGATGCAATCTTTCCATAACATCTAGCTGTCAATTTATTATTGAAATCTAAGGTGAATGCCTAGATATCGTTTGGAAAACAAAAGCCACTGCAAAAAGAAAATAACACGTTATATTGAAAAAAAATAACAGTTCAGACATACAATCATGAATTTGAAAGGGAATTGGTGTGTCAGACTCCCCAGACAGGATTGTTATCACTTATTATTGTTGTCTATATAGAGAAAATGATATTTACAACCAAAAAAAATAGAAAATGGAAATAGTTTGGATAATAGAAGCCTAGTTACATTTAAATAATTTATAAACGATGCAAAAGATGAAATTTTTCTCTTATTGTGAGGAACATCCACAAACTTAAATGAACACATTTCAAAGAAAAATTATCATTACCATAAGTTAAGTTACTCTTCCAACTCTTCTTTGGAGCATGCCTTTATGTCTCAAATATCATTAGTCATGATAGAGGGAGATCAAACTTTAAAGGCAGAAATAAATTCATTAGGAGATGGGATCGAACTTTAAAGGTAGGAATAAATTCATTAGGAGATGGAAGAATGTTTTCAACAAATTCAAGTGGAAATTGGAAATAGTTTGGATAATAGAAAACTAAACTACACTTATTTTTAGATTTTAAATTTATGAGAAAACCAAACTTTGGTTCATGTATAGGTTTCTTTTAGATGTATAAGATCCCTAATGTTAGAAATGTGGGCACTAATTGTTTAGATTTGATTTGTCCCTTCACAATATTTTTTCGTTAATGGATGTGTTGCTATCCACATCAATGATTTCAATTTCTCTACCATTGTCATTAATCACCACCTAAATTGTAGATAAATACATGGGAGAATACCTATGGAATTAGGGCATTTGCATTGCAATTACAAATCATAACTATTTTATTTTAACAGGTAACTCTATTTTTAAACTTAAGTTCCAAAGTGGATCTTTAATGAAATTGTCTTTAATTTCCTATCGGCATATCCCTTGAACCTTTTATGGGTGAAAGTGCTAGTATATTTGTTTATCAAGTGTGTATTAAATATCACAATAAAATTTATCTATCTATAATAAATATAATTTTTTTTTTATGTATTTACAATTAATATTTCAATAAAATCTATTTTAAAAAATATACATGTAATAATATAATCTAGCAAGGAAAAAATTACATAAATATCACATTATCAAAAGGATAAATATATATACATATGGAATTATTATAATAATATATTTGTATAATTGCATATTTTTTATTTTTGGAACATTAATTAACTATAATAATAACATTATATAACAAACAATTATATTACACCCTTACTTCTATTAACTAAATGTTTAAAACAACAAAACACACCCATATGAATTTTATTTATTATTTATGCAAAATTAATCAACTATAATAATAACATTATATAACAACAAACAATCACATTACACCCATGGCTGCTTCTATTAACTAAATGTTTAAAACAAGTACACCCCACAAGATTTTTTATTTTATTTTTCAATATTAATCAACTATAATAATGACATTACAAAAATACATACAATCACATTAAACCCCTAGCTATTTCTATTAACTAGATGTTTAAAACAACCAAGCACACCCCACAATGGGTAGAACCCGACGCAAATGTGTCTCTTGTTATTATAATGCATTTTCCCAATTGAAAGGTTATAAATTATACCCAAGTTCGAGTGATAAAAATCAAGAGGAGGAGATCCAGGATCATCAAGTAAAGGAATTTTCTCTAAAAAAAGATGAAGAATCTTAGGTTAAGGTTAAAGGTAATAAATTTTTTATTGAAAAAGATATTTCAGTAAATCAAATCTCACAACAAGAATGTGTTCCTTTTGATGATTCTTTGATCATGCATAAAATTTCTATGGATAATGTAATGCATGAGGAACCTAAGACAATGATAGAAAAACTTGAGACACAAATTCAAGATATCGAAGAGATGGCGATGATGCAACATAAAGAAAAATCAGAATTTCAAGAAGAACAAATTGAAGCCTTGAATCCTAATTTGGATTCATTTGTCAAAGATTGTAAGACTAATTAATATCTATCTTGATGTATTTTGTGGAGATGAAAATAATGATGGGTTCTATGAAGTTATTTTAGAAGATGGACATGAAAGAGGAAAAGATATTAGTCCTAGGAAGGTGGAGTATGACACTTCCAAAGTGGCTATCACTCATGAGGAGCACAATGACTACTTATATTTTGATCAAAGCAATCAACCCTCTTTCACATGGGATCCAGGTGTGACAACATATAATTGTGATGAGTATGCATCTTGGGATGAATTTTCATTTCATTCCAATGTATTTAATTCATCATACAAGGACCTAATGACATTAAGGGAGCTAATGTTGCTAGGTATGCTAATGATATTGATCCAAAACTTTATTTATTATTTTTTGATGCAGATTTTGAGCAAAGACATAGGAGGTTTGATTTTAAAAAAATATATATAGCAGCTTTGATTTTGAGCAAAAACATAGAAGCTATGATAATGATCATAAACACAATAGCCTTGTTGATGGGGATCCTCAATCTGATGCTACATATTTTCATCAAGTTGGTCAAATGGATATCTATGAGGTTTGGGACAACCATGATAAGGTTGATTACAGTTATGAAGAAGGTTTTCATTCTTGCATTCATTATTAAAACAATGCATTAGATCTACAAAAACTTGACATGCATGAGGGAAGTTGTGTAAGACAACTCTTGGTGTCTGTTGAAAATGAATTGTAAATTTCATCTAGATTGTATAATGCACACATGCATATAGGAAGCATAAATAAAAATGCACCAAAGGATCAAAGTGATCTTAATATGTCCTATGTTGATTTTCAAATAATGGAGGACACATAGGTAATGGAGTTAGATTGTATCCAGGAGGAGCATGACTTTGCACATTTAGATACTTGGAGTTTGGAACAACAAGAGGATGGATGTAATCTTCATCTTGTTGATAATCCTTTATTTGAGATGGATAGTAAATTGACTCATGATAATCCTTTGTTTGAGTTGGGTTATGAAGATCTAACCGATTGCATTGATGATATTGAACTTGATTGTAGGATTCAGGACCTAGGTTCTCCAGTGCAAGTTGCTTATTGATAGTGCATTTCTTGCTAGAGAACCTATCCACTATTTATCATGTAGAGAGAGCTTGTTTTGGAAGTGTTTCAAGGTAGAAAATATCAAGAACATTAGTAATTTACCTAATATAGTTGAGGATGAAATAAAATTATTCCCTCCTTTCATTTAGAAATTAGTTTTGGATAATCAACTTTTGCCAATCAGAGGACTTGGGAAGCACATAGTTTCTTTCCAAAATAAACTGTTGATTGTAGAAACAATGTTTTGGAAATGGTGTTGTATGAGTTGCTTTTATATGGTATTAATTTTTACTCCTCAATATTATCATTGTTGTTTCTGTAAGACCCCCGCTTGCATATGATTAATGCTAACCTAATTTTTTTTTATGTTTCCATAAATAAATGGAAAGTTGCACTATGAACAATAAATAATGTGATTGGGTGACCTTATTCTTGTATTTCTCCTTGATATTTGTTTCATTGTCACCATCACGAAGGTGCTATGGACTCGTAAATTGGGAATATTACTTGAAGTTGTAAATGGAATTGTGGTGCAATTAAATCTTATTTTAGCTATCAAGTTCATGTAATATATGATTGTTCTTACGATTCTATTGGTAATGTGTGGGAAAGCAGAGTGTCAATACGAGAAGGAAAAACCATTGAGTAGATCAAAAATCATCTCCTTGTGATCATGAATTTGACCTCCTTTCTGGGGCTTAGAAATGAGTCAAGTTAATATGTTGGTAAGTTAAGGTGATGTGGGTTGTTATTAAAGGGATAATTGATTATGTGAATTTGTAAGTGGGTCTAAGGGTTGGGAACCTTTATCCAAGTGTGAAACTCGGATGGAATCTTAAATTGGCTTTTAAAGTGGGTTGTTGGTCAATTTCCCTGGTTGAGATGCAAAAATAAATCCCCTAGGGTACTTACCATAGTGGTAGGGGTTAAGTGGGCACACCATAATGTCCCAAGGACATGATTTGACCCCTAAAAAGTCGTCATATTAGAGGGTGACGAATTTTGATGGAGGAGGGGGTGAAAAGATTGAGGGGTTGTCCAAATGCATGTTACCCTCTTGAATAAGAAAAGACCCTCATTAATGGAAGGAGGTACTCTTCTCACCTCCCCATCCAAAATTTTGCAAGTTGAAACTCCTATATATCTTGGAGAGGAAGGAAGAGTGGGGTGTTACCCACTTCTCCCCTTGGAGATCTTAGTGAAGTTGATAGAAGGAATGAGAAGATGAGGGAAGGATCCCTTTTTGTGAGATAGTGATCTAGATGGCTTGGCTTGGAGAGGAAAGATGGCTAAAAGAGTTAAATCCCTTTACCAAAAAAAAAAGAAAGAGAGATAAGTTTCCTTTACTTCCATTTTCTATTTTGTATATCTATTGTAAGAAAGTGAATTGTTGCATGGAATATGGTTGGAGCAATGAGTAGAGAAACTAGATGTAAGAAACTAGGTGCTATGTTATTCTTTCTCCCTTGTAAAAATAAAATAGAATGAAAAGACTCCATTCATCATTTTGGAGCTAAGAAACTACCTTGCTCAAGGGTATGGCTAGAGTCCACAAGGCTCCATGACGCCATTACAGTAGGGTGGAGAGAAAGCTTTATTTTATTATGTGTCATTCATTGTATTCATAATTATTGTTGTTATAAAGAAGGACAATATCTTTGTTGAAAAAGGAAAAAAAGGAAGAATAAAAAAAAAAGTAGTCATTTCATTGGCATGTGATTTTGGTTCATTTCTATGTATCAATTGTAATATGAAAGGTCCAAGTAACAAATTTGTATTTTGTTGTGTTGAAGGAGAAACTACACTCTATGAAAATGAGTTTTCAATCTTATATAAAAATATTAGATTAACTCCTTTTGTTATTCAACAAAATATAATGATTCTAAAGTTGCATAAAGGAAAAGAGTTTATCCCTTTGCAAGTATTGTAATAGTCACTTATAGGTTCTATTTGTTTAGTTAATATAAATTGCCACTTAGAAGGGTTATAGTTTTTTTTAGATAATTAGTAAATAGAAATATTTTCTTAGCCCTTTGCTAAAAGTGAATGAACAACTCATTTACTCATTAAATATACATATTCTTCATTATAAAGTTTTCTTTTACAACGTATATATGTGAAGAATAAATCATATATATAAAGAAAGAGAGATTAAATGTTCTTATTTTTTTTAAAATAATACATATACATTGATACTTATATTTTCAAATATAAAATATAATAGAAGTTGAGCATTATGTTGTATAAATAGTATATGCAAATTATATATCATATCATATATAAATTACATAATTATATATTATTTTCTTAAAATGGTGAGTGTATATAAATAAATACTTTAAATTATTAAAAAGAATTTAAAAAATATATGTATTTAAACAAAATAAGAAAAATATATGTAGTGTGTTTCATATAGATGTAACAGTTAATAAATGCTCATCTAGTGCTCTGTATTTAATCAGGAAAGTAAATAAATAAAGAAAAATAGATCTTAATATATACTTCTAGCATGGTTTGTGAAATATAAATCTTGTAAAATGAAATGGAACCCCTATGGTGAGAGAAAAATAAAACAGCTACCACGGATAAATATATGGGCAGCAATGCAGGCAAGAGCTTAAGAAATATTTAAGGCATCTTATTTTGAAAAAAGAAAGTGTTGTTGGCTGTTGAATATATCAATGCTGAATATTTCAATAGAGGATCACAATATATTCTTTATCAACCTCAATGATCGTCGCTCCACCTCTCCTTGCCATTGACACAATCTCATAGGATGGTTGTAGGCAAGAGAACAAAAAGGAAAAACCAGAAACAGATCTATATGTCAATAAAATAAATTTAGATTTAAAAATATAGCTTCTGCTGCAACTCCCTCCCCCCCAAACCTACTCAAAGACACTTCTCATGAAAGGATTAATTTGCTTTAACAAATCTAGATGTTTTTTGAAATTCATTTCATAAGAATAAGTTTCTATATAAATAAAAATAAATAAATAAACAAACTTCCTTCCTTCTACTGCTCGTTGTCTACTTCGTCCTTTGTTCTAGACCTGTGTTGAAAAGAGGTTGCCATTATATCTATTTAGCCTACAACTTATCTATTAAACATGATAGCTACTCATGCATCAAGACCATGCACAAAAATCAAAATGGATGAATTCTTATCAGAATAAAATAATGGATTTGTAATTTATCTGTTCATGTCAAAAGAATAGACAAGCTTGAGATGGATGGACACAAAGGCAATGTGTACTAATTAATATCATCGATGGTACCACAAAAAACCTATCAACGCATAAACAACTACAAATAAATGTGATCTCCAAATCAAAACATTGATAAGGAGTTGGTTGTGATCATAAAGAGCCATAAATTGAAGCAGTTGAAAAAAAAAGTGGAAGACATGGTCTTTGGTAGTAATGATCACCCGCTCTCCATCTTAATTATCTACCAGGAAACTCGTAGTCCTAGCTGTAACTCTTCACAACGTTAAAGGTGTCAACTAAAATAAGATCTAATGAGATCTTCTTGGATGAAGAAGTGGGTTAGACTTGATCAACGAACATTGAGTTATTAAGTTCCCACCAAAACTCTGGCGTCCACTTCTAATTTATCTCAGGGCTCGAGACTCATGAATCCTCTCATCACTTCTCCCTATTTTCATCCAAATCCCCTAGAGTAAATTCCATTAATAAGCTGGGTGTAGTGACTATGCCAGGAACAGAAACACTACAGGGGTAGAATATACGACTTCGAATTTGTTTTGCTTAACTCGTATCTTCCTTGTTGGCGTGTTGTAAATAAATCATGGCGCTAACACTACTTTAAATGGATAAGACATATTCTTTGGGGAAATTATCAAGGCATCCAACCCAAGATGATGGTTGGAGGAATAAAAATTTTTCCAGAAAGGTGTTGTTGGCATGCAACGACGAAGGAGGAAAAAATAGCTATTAAACTATAATTTTTTTTAAAAGCTCTTCATCAAATATATATATATATATATATATATATATATATATATATATATATAGATAGGTATACCTTATTCTGAGTGTGATGTCAAGAGCTATATTTGTACTCATTAGCAAATCTCCTCGTTGATTTAATTAATGGGCTAGCATTTATACCAGCAACCACTTAAGTTTGGAGATGCCTCTGTGCATAGTAGGCATGTAGTGTAGATATCAGATCTTTGTGTTTGCACTATGTAAGATTGCCTATTTTGGTATATATGATTGGTTGTTCCTATCAAGGATAAATAATTTAGAAAATAGACTTTAATAATACAACATTACAAGTATTACAGTAGCCATGGATTATTTGTTAATTTTTATAGAAAATAGCATATAACATTGGAGTTTTATATATCATTGTATAGATCACTAGAAATATATGGTTAAATAGGATATCAACATATTCTAAAATTGAACCACTCTTGTCAATTATCAACACCTAATTTAATGTAACTATTTTTAATTTTAGAAGGAAATATAAAGAAAGGTAGTTTTTAGATAAAAGACTTACGAGAGGCTTAATCTATAACGGAAATCGTGGAAAAAAAGAAGAAGAAGAAATATTCATTGTAGTTAGTCACGCCCAGTAGAGTCTGCACAATATTAATTTGAACTAAGGAAAATAAGAATTACTTAGTTGATTAAAGTTATTAATAATTACTTGTTGGATATAGTTATTGAATATAAATGCTGCTAGCAATCCTTGGACTGCTAATGTAGTGTAAATTTGGTAAGATAATTGTATGGATTGAGTGGTGGTTAAATGGAGTTATAACATATAAAAATACAATTTATTTAAATATTCATACTTTTGTACTTAAAAATAAAGGAGAAAGAAGATATATATATATACTCATTGGCACAAGTGGAACTATTTTAATAATATTAAATATGTTAAAGATTATTCATAATTAGTGTGAATCCTAAATGATAGGAATTACAAATGTAGAGTGATTATAGTAACATGGTTAAACTTTAAACCTTGAGAGTTGTCTGGAAATACTGTGGCCTAGGTTAATTGTAAATTAGTAATATTATGGATATTTGACTTAGCACTAATGTCATAGGATGTAATTATAAGCGAAATAACAATATCATTATTATTTTGAGTAAATGTGAGTATTAACTTTGAGGCTATTTGAGACTACATGTTAATGTTACAAATTATCAATGAAATATTATATTGTCAATGATATATCATTGCTGACATTTAGAGATTGAGTAATAACGTTAGTGTATCATGTTAGTTGTAACCAAACATTGAGAGGAATCCATAAATTAAAGGTTACTGAAAAGTAATCATAATAAACATAACATTAATGCCATTCTTTTGATCTAGTAGGGTTATCGTAGTAAATGTGAAAGGGTGTTTAGATGACCATGCTACAAGTTGGATAGTAATAATAATACTATTAATTCTATATTAAGCAGAAATGGTTGAAGATAACATCAATGTCATTTGGTGAGAATATGTGTATTATTATAATCAACCTTAATAACATCTTTCATGTTAGAATTATCTAGAATAGCGCTCTTCAAAAAAAAAATTGTTGGGTTTTTCTAGTGTAAAATTATGGGCATGACAGTTTCAAATCAGATCCAAATTTTGCATATAACATCCTTCAAGCTAAGGCAAAGTTTGGAACTAGTATTGTCATGTCCCTTTTTCTAAAAGAGTACTTACTTAAAATAGTAAGTTTCCATTATCGAAAAATAGTAAGTCAAAAGTATTAGGACAACATTGGAAAACAATATTATTTAATAGTTATATTGTCCTAGTGCAATTTTTATTTAAAGGATAAATAAATATTAAATATTAGTGGCACCAACACATGTGGGTCATAAGTTTTGGAAAATAACACTTTAACCTCATGTAAGTGCCTCAAAAAATGCATTTTGAGTTGTCAAAAGATGCCTTGTAAGTGGTATAATATGAAAGGCCAAATTTAGAGGTGTTATAATGCATTTTATGACTTTTCTAAGTTCCTAAAATTGGAGAGGAATATTTGGACATGAATCCAATGTTTGGTAGAAGTTTCAAATGATCAAGAGTCTATAAATATTGGTCATTTTGCATGGAGAAGGATCTTTATGCATTTTATAGGCTTATGCTTTCTTCTTTAGAGGCTAAGAAACCATTGAAGAAGTTATCTTCCAAGCTGTAAACCAGGGAGATAGAGACTTGTAGGCGGTGTATTTATGTTGGTGTAATTAATATTTAATTACACTTTGCATAAGTTTACTTAGGCTTTATTTAATTCCTAAGTTTTACACTTTCATCTTTATCTTATCGAGTTGTCTTGTTGCTCAAGATAAGATTAGGGTTATGCATCTTTGCTTTTATAAAGAAAATCATATCTTGTAATTATTAGAATTCTCGAATATATCAATTTGTACATCTTCTCGCAAACCTCTTGCTTTTTTTGATGTTCTCTTCTATGGAAGGTTATTCTGGTTTGCAAATCTGATCTTGGTTTCTAACATGGTATCAGAGCCTTGATTTGCAACCCCTTCTTAGATTTTTGAAAAAATCATTGTAGGGTTCATTCAGGATTCCTTGAGGATATCATGCCTTGAGTTCATCTATGCAACATTTTGGATCAGATTGAGCTTCACCGTTGGATTTAGAGTGCTAGAAAAAGTCAGGATTGACTTTTATTTTATAGATTTTGGTCATTGTTTGTCAGATCTGTGAGGGTTTCAAGTTCAGAGATTTTTTGCAAGTTTAAAAGGTAGCTGAATTTTTGGAGCAGTTTGGGCACAAACGGAGGTCACCATCATGTCTGGAGTGGCCAAAAACCTAAAGATCAACTGTAAACACGCCTATATTCAGCATCGACTGTTCGTGAGGCAAAAATTTTTATCTGTATGACTTTGTTCGTCGTCTGCACGCAGTTTGAGGTGATTTTTTGAAAAAAAAAAATCATTTGTTTTTTTCTGCAAAATTTAAACAAAAAAAAAAATCATTCTAAAATTTTTTTAGAAAAACTTAAAGAAATTGCAGTTTTTTTTATTTAAAAAAAAAAGTGTTTTTTAAAAAAAGACAAAGTACTTGGAAGGTACGTACCTACACAGGGTACTATGTAGGTACTGACCTGCATAAACCTATGCAAGTCAATACCTGCATACCTTCCCATGGTGACAATTTTTTATGATTTTTTTTTTTTAAATCAATCTTTTTTTAATATATAATTTATAATGTTTTTTTAATTGTTTTTTTATAAAAAAATATTTTTTTCTAAAATAAGCTCAATTGAAGAAATCCGCCGATGGCCATTTGGCTGTCAAATTTAGGTCCATATTTTTTTGCGATGGCTGTATGACCGTCAAATTTAATCCAGCACTGTGTTTTCCCCCATTTTGGAGTTGTTTTCTTCCAGAGGCTGTAACTTGGGCATACAGTATCGAAATCAGGCAAATGAGATACCGTTGGAAAGTTGATTCTAACACCGATCTAGTGGTGTAGTTTTTTACCATATTTTGCTCCAGATTTATTTTTCAGGCATTTGAACTCAGATGTTGCTGTTTTCACTCTGGAGGGAAAATCTTTTGACTCGATGATCTATTTTTCATCATTCTTACGGTGTTGGAAAGCTTATTCAGTCCTCTAAATAGATCTAACATCTATTTTATTTATTTGTTTATGATTTTTTGTATTCTCTCCTTTTACAATTGCTGGGTTATTGTAATAAATGAACTATGATAAAATTCCATTCAGGGGGTTTCTTGCATAATAAATTTGATTAGAGTGTGCATGCACTTTAATCCTCATCTTTATATTCTTTTGATGGCAACTCACATGAGTTCATCTGGTTTCTTAGTTTCTTTTGGCCATATCTTTTCTTAGCTAGACACATCAGTTCACACTTTAGATTGAGAGCCTATGGTTAATGATCCGCATTGGATCCATCTCAGTTTGAAGGCCATGTTTTTATGGTTAATGTTCCAAAGTCTTCATGGTACTCCTTCCCATGGAAGAGTTTCAGTCACAGTTTGGCATCGGCATCGAGATACATAGTTTCTAGATTCTGTCATCATCTCATCTACTGTTGCTTCACAGATTCTAGAGTTGTTCCAATTTGTGAGCTTTCCAGTGTTCCGTGGCATCAAGTCTATTGTTTCTTTATCATGATTCCTTGAGTCAATCAATGACTCTCATCTAGTTTCAGTAGTAAGCAAAAGTATCTTTCCTTGCTTGCCAGTATCAGGTTCATGTGTTACTCCACAGTGTTCTTCCAGTGCTTCTTTGCAGCAGTCATCTCATTGTAGGGGATTTTGTCCCACTAGGTTTTCCTTCTTTACCACATCTTTGTATTTGTACATGAGTACCTAATCAGGCCTTGTTGTCGGGACTCATATTTGCAAAATAATTTGCTTCTCCCTAAGTTGCACTTATGGGGGGGTGTTGGTGTAATTAATATTTAATTACACTTTGCATAAGTTTACTTAGGCTTTATTTAATTACTAAGTTTTAGGATTTCATCTTTATCTTATTGAGCTATCTTGTTCCTCAAGATAAGATTAGGGTTATCCATCTTTTCTTTTATAAAGCAAATCATATCTTGTAATTATTAGAATTCTCGAATATATCAATTTGCACATCTTCTTGCAAATCTCTACTTTTTCTGATTTTCTCTTCTATGGAAGGTTATTTTGGTTTGCGAATATGATCTTGGTTTCTAACAATTTATAGGTCTCTAGTGGTAATTTCATCCATAGATTACAATTGTGCTACAGGGGCTTCATTTGGTGTGTTTTGGCTCATAGTTTGTAATTAGACTTTTTTCTGTTGTTAGAAGCATATTCATGGTTTATATTTCTGTTGTGACCAAACCCATATCATATACATTTTATTTATATTCTTATATTTAAATTCTTGAGAGTTTTTGTGCAAATCTATTGGGGTTTCAAGTGTATTTTTGAGTGCCAAATTGGTGGCAATTGTGCATTTTGTAAGGGCAGATTTGTAGACTGTCCAAAGTTCCTTTCTACAAGTTGCTATGTTTCCAAAATTCCTATAGAAGCTTTATCTAGTGCTGCAACAAAAATATAGAGTGTTTATGGCTTCATTGGTGCAATTTTCAGCATACCCGATTTCACCATTTTCCTCTGTTTACAAATTTAATCAGAGGAATTGCTAAAGGATTTTAAAAAATTTGATATAAATATTTCACAAGGGATATTACATATAGTTCCTAAAAAATACCTAAAATGTGTGGGCCATGAGCTTGACACAATTTGGTTTAGTTTTTTTCTAAAATTAATTTGATTAGTCATAAGGAAGTTTATTTGGAGAATAGTAGATAAATATATACAAAGTGTAAGTTGAATAGGTGTGAGAGGTTTTGATTTTACTATGGTGTAATTGAAATGAGGATTCACTTTTATATATCTCATAAAATCAAAAGGGGTTCATAGGTAAGTGGTGACTAATACATGTTGAATGACTTTTCATTCCAATAAGATCTATAGTTGTAGGAGATCTAACTTGGTCATGGAGAAATTTAATTTGTACATTACCAACTAAGAGCCTAAAATAGAACAATAAATATCATTCACTTCAAGGATAATTTGTGTGGGTGAGTTTTGGATGAATAAGAGGTTGTTATTAGCAAAGTGGGAACTAAGCACATTACTATCATAGGGGAGGGCTATGTCATTGAGAAGGTTGTAGGAAAGCTTGTTGTAAAGGAAGTAACCAAAGACATTTGTGGTGATGACATATTGATAGTGAGTATTCTTATAGTTAGCCATGTTTATGTTTCCTATTGTTGTTAGGATTAATGTTTCTTCAACCTTATAAATCCAATGCTATTAAATGTGTTCTAACATGCCTATCAAGGTGTCTCTTGGGGCCTATGGTGTTAGTGAAAAATAGTTGGTAATAATATTTCACTAGACTTTGTAAATGCATTCATAAGGGATAAATTTCCCATCAATTATAATAATTAATTACTTGTGACAATATTAACCATCTCATCAAGTCAAACACTTGGAAATGAGGGAAAAGGTGTCTCTTGGTGTTCCATATAGGTGACTATTAGCTTTCCCACATTGGGTGATTGGAAAGGAGAGAGAGAAGATATTTCAGGGTGTCAAAATGGGTGACTACACATTATGGAGGGAATTCCAAGGAGTTCAAGAGGCTTTTGGGTGTCATGTTTTACCATCGTATGAGCACTTCTAGTGGTTTCTTTCTTTCACATTTCATGTAAATTAGAGTCTTGTTATGGTTGTCAAATATGTGTTTTTGATATTTTCATTGAGAGTTCACAAGGCCATAGGTGTTATCAAATTGGAGTCAAAGGGTTCAAGAAATAAAGGTACCATTTAAATTCATTAGTTCACAAAGGCCCAATAGCTAATGTGAATGTGTCAAACACATTACAACACTAAATCAAGGAAACATTAAGCCTAAGTCACAAAGAGGGCCCAAACAAGCCAGGAAAAGTAGAAGGGATACTTTTTTCGTGACTCCAATATATTGCATATAAATAAATGTTCTTAGATTGATGTTGATATTTATGTGTTGGCATTCTACATGTTCAGAGGGGTACATCCAAGGCCAATTTTTGTTATCGGTCACATCTCTGGCAATATAGGTATTATGAGTCCATTGTCATTTTGTCCCAGTCTTTGATTTCTGTTGTAGCCCATTGCGAGCATCATTTGCAGACCCTTGCTTCTTTCATCCATTGGTAGATTAGTTTATAGTCTTTCATCTTGATATAGCATGTGTGATGGATCTACCTCAATAACCTCCCAGCCAAGGTCTCCCCATCTTGTGAATTTGAGATAATCTTCAGGAGACATTTGTGATGTGGAAGCTTGATTTTCTTGTGGACATCCCCATGATCTAGGAGATTGTGGTAACTCTCCTACCACAAAATCATTGTTAGGGAGCTTGTAGCTTCCACAACCATCATCCTGGATGATGAGCTTAATGTTAGAAATGGTGGGAATGGCGAGAGTGGCCGGTGTCTCTGTCACAAAAGTGGATGTGAGAGTGGCAAGATCGATGTATGGTGCGGATGGGCCCTCATCATTTTTTGGTACTTGGAGGAATTTGTAATAATTTGCTTCAATATTTTTGCAATATGAGAAAGGTTTGAGATCTCTATGGATGGTAACTTCTTGTTTGTTATGTGTAAATTTCACACATTGGTGGAAAGTTAATGCTACTGCTTTCATCACATGAATCCATGGGCATCCTAGGAGGATATTATATGGCAAGTCAAGGTCCAGGACCTGACAAGTGGTTTCCATGAGAGTTGGCCCTACTTGGATAGGGAGTTTGATCGTGCCTTGAGAGACTCTTTCTTGGTTGTCATATGCTCTTATCGTGGTACCTTTCCCTTTGTTAATAGAATCTTCTGGTATTTTCAACTACTTGATGAGGTTGACAGAACAGATATTCAAACCCACACCTCCATCTACCAAGACCCTTTTGACTTTTCTCTTATGTACTATGGCTTCCAAGTGAAGTGCATAGTTGTGAGATGATTGGGTGCAAAAATCTTGGTCAAAGAATGTAAGAAGATTAGGCGTAATGATATTTCCAACCATAGCTTGGAATTGCTCCCCATCAAGGTCTACGGGGATAGTGGATGAGGCTAATGCTTCTTTAAGGATTTTCCTATGGACTGATGAGATTTTTAGCAACTCCATGATGGAGATTTCCGTTGGTGTTCTTTTGAGTTGCTCTAGGACATTATAGCCATTAGGAACAGATCTAGATGTGGGGGCTTTGCTTGGCTGGGATGATCCTGTGATGGTTACTTTTCCACCTCTTGTGGTCACTCCACAATCGGCATGGGCGCCTTTGATGGTGATGACCATGTAGTTTTCATCTAGGGAGGTGAAAACTATTTCATACACATAATTTACGTTTGAGTGGGTGTCTTTCCCTTTATCATTTTTGTTCCCTTTATTACCATGATTCGACATCAGATTCGTATATATCTTAAGATCCTGATTTCCTGTAGGTTGTTCCATGTTTATGATTCTTTTTTCAATGAGATCTTGGATGATGTTTTTCAATCTCATGCGACTATTTTTGGTATGGTTTTTGATTTTATGGAATTTGCAAAGTTGATTCTCATTATACCAAGGAGGTTTGACATCCAGTTCTTGGTAATTCTCAAATGTAGGTGTTTTGATGATTTTTTCATCTATCAAATTTTTCATGATGTCCTCAAGTGGTTCCCCCAAAGTGGTGTACTTTCACTTGGGATAACTCTTGCATTGAGGTGGTCCCCTTTGATCATTGAGATTATTGGTTGTCAGATTGTGGTTTGGTTGTTGTGTTGTGTGGTAATTGTTGTGATGTTAGATTTGGATTTGTGGTGTGGGTGTATGTTGGCAAAGAGCACTAATGACCACCTTGGCATCAATGACACCATCACTAGTAATGTTTTTGTTCCTTTCCCACGTGCGAGGTTTATCATTGTAATTGGATGGTGGACGGTTGTTTTGTTGTTCGGGGTATGATGTTGATTCCGTAGGTTGAGTCATGAGGGCTCTTTCGATTTCGAGCACCTTGGGGATCAATTGATCATATGTGGTGATGCCTTGTACCTTGAGATGAAATGCCAAGCGGCCTTCAAGGTTGGCTATGATGGTGCAAACTTGTTCTTCTAGCATGGTCCACTTGCTCTGTTTGGCCTTGGATCGCCATTGTTGTAGAAATGAGGTGAATGATTCACCCTTTCCTTGTTTCAGAGCTAAGAGTTCTTCTAGACTAACATCCATTGCAATGTTGCATTCGTAGTTCTTAATGAATGCTTCTGTAATTTCTTGGAATGTTCTAATGCCTGAAGGTAGGTGAGAAAACCATTCTATAGTGTGGCCTACCAAACTCCCAGGAAATAGTTGCATTAGATAAGTATCATCGTATGTGACTTCCATGTAATGTACCTGGAATTCCCTGATGTGATCTTCAGGGTTTCCCGTCCCTCAATATTTGTCGAATTTGGGGATCTCAAATCCCTTAGGGAATGGTTTCATTACTAGGCTTCTATCAAATGGATATAGACACAAGTTGCCTGGTGTCTTCGTTGTTCACCCTGATTGAAGATCAAGCACTTGTTGCGAGAGAAACCTAATTTATGTCATCACATCATTTTGTGGATCAGGGAGTGGGATGGAAGTGTTTTGGGTTGTTTCAATCATGGGTTGGGTGGGTGGGTTCTAGTCGGTGTGTTGTTCGATGGTATGTGTATGTTTTTCTGAGCTAGGTAGGCTTCTACTTGCTTTTGCATGAACAATGCATGTTGTTGATCTTGTTGTTGCTGCACTTAAATTTGTGCTAGTTGTTGCGCTTGCTACTGTTCCAACAATGCTTGTTGTTGGGCTGCTAATTCAGATGCTTCTTGTTGCTCTTGGTATTGCTTTATTGCTTGTTGATATGCTTTCCATTGTACTGCTTGTCTTTGTGCAAGAATTTGTGCTTGTGCATGTGCCTATTGTGCTTGATATTGAGAATTTTCTTGTGCTTGAGCTTGTGCTTTGCGCTGCTTGTGCTTGGGCTTGTGCTTGTGCAGCTTGTTTTTGTAATAGATATTGTGCTTGAACATACTTTCGTGCCTGTAATGCTTGCAATACTTGAGTGTCTTGTGTGGCTTGTTGTTTTTGTTTTTGCAATAGCGCTTGGGCTTGTTGCACTTGTAATGCTGCTTCTTCTGCTTGGGTGGCTTGCCTAGCTTGAGCAGCTTTTTGAGTGGCTAGTTGTGGAACTTTTTATTTTTGCACTTGTTAGAATCCTCTTTGAAAAGCAGCTTGCAATGTCATGTTGTATTCACTTGATGTGGTGGAATTTGGTGGTGGTGGGGGTGGTGGTGGATTTGGAATGGTGTTTGTTAAGGTGGTGTTGGTGTTTTGCATGATGGATTGTGTTGTTGATGTGGTTGGTCCTTGAGAGACCATGTTTTATGATGTTAAGGGGGTGTTTGATAATATTGCAATTGCTTGTGCATTTGTTGTTTGTTATTGTGATATTAATGAAATTTTTTGAGTGTTTGGCATAATTCTTTGATTGATATTTGGGATAGTGGTTTGATTGACACTTGGTAGAGGGGGAATCCCTAAACCAAGGAGAGATGCAGATGATGATGGTAATGGTGGAAGAGGTGAAAATGTGAGGGGTGCAAGTTCTTGTGAAAATGTTGTGGTGTAAACGATGCCCCTGATCCGAACATGTATCCTTCCTCTTGTGAATTTCTGAGAGGAGTTTGAGGCATCGTGCGAAAAAATGATGATGATGGATCATGATGGAAGGTCAAAGGAACATTCTTATGTAATGGGTTTTCGAGTATGCTCTGTTCCAAGGTGGTGTTTGCATCCAAGTTTTGATTATTAACAAGGGGGTTTGCTTGAAGAGCATTGAGAAATGCATTTCCCTTGTTAACGTTGGGTTGGGTTGGAGCAAAAGATGTCATGATTTGCGGAATTTTTTGCGTGATGTTTTGGGATGGGGGTGTAGATGAGATGGGAATGGTGGATGAGATGGGAGGAAAATATGTCTCTACTATGGTACTCACGACAAAATCCGAAGGTAGTTTGGCTCCTTTTTTTTCTAATTCAAGCATGTATAATGAAGGGTTAAGCCTCATCATGATGTTGATGATTCTATGGTTGTCTGGATTTTGGAGCATTTCAGTCATTTCTTTGTTATACATCCCAAAGGTAAGGTCCTCTCCCTGGTTTTCCTCTTGCAGATTTTGTGATGATGAAATGGTCAAAGGATTGCTTGATTCAGCAGGATTTATTTCAACATTTTTTTGGTTAAGATCACTTAAAGCAGGTGTTTCTTTGTTGGCTTCCATGCTCTTCTTGTATTGAGATCTAGTTTGAACCATAAAACGAGGATCAATTCTCAAGAATAGGAGAGATGAATTTCTTGATTTTTTGAATTGATCTTTACTTTATGTCCAAAGTAGAATTTTTTTTAGGATATCTTAAGGATCAAGAGATGATATGGGGATGATGTAAGGGATGGATGATGTGGATGTTATGGTCTTTTGATAAATCTTGATGGGAGATGCTAGGCTTCTAGGACTTTTGGATATGTTGCGAATTTTGATTTTGGTTTCATTTTGGATTTGTGATTTGTCCTTGATTTTGATTTTGATTTTTTTTATTTTAAACAAAGAGACCCTAAGATGTTGGATGATTTTCTAAGGGATATATTTGTTGAAAGGGTGATAATTTGAATATGTGTGGGGAGAAGGAAGCATATACCCACACCTATTCAGACAAGATGATAGTTTCACTAAGCATATGAAGAATGATTCATCTACATATACTAAGCTAAACAAGATGATTTTGATAACTGTGACTAAGAATATGCAAAAGGATGCATCTACACATACTTAGCCAAAGGTGATTTTGATAAATTTTTCAAGGATTTAGTCTCAATGATTTCGATGATCTTGATTTTGCCAAAAAGGCCTAGTAGTAATGATGATTTCAAGATTTTCCAAAAGGTGATGGTGAGATGATGTTTGATTTTTTGAAGGGTGGATGAAAAGTATTTTGATTTGCTTTTGATCCTAAGGTGAACCTAAAAAAGACGCTTTTTTTTCCTAGACCTAGGTATTGAAGAACATGCAAATGGTTCCTATAGACCTTTGTGACCAAAGAATGATTTAATTAGAACACACATTTTAGGATTTTGAACCAATGATTTTTGCTTTGGGCTTTGAACTTTTTGAGAAACGTGAGGCTTCAACACACATGAAAGTTAATTTTGCTTCGCTTTGCTTAATGACTTTATTTTACCAAAAATACTTTCTTTGATTAAATTTTCAAACTAAGATGTCCAATGTCTTAATTTCTTAAAACCCCACAAGACATGTTATGTGGAAATTCGATGAAGTCAAGGCAAGGGTTTCCCTATTGTTCACTTAAGGAGACAAATTGAGATATAATCCAATGTTTAAAAACCTCTAAGGATGTGAATCCCAAGGGAAAGAAATAACATATGGATTGAGTCAATGGCATTTGTCTACAAAAAGGGTTTGAATTTTGGATGGTGTTAAGTGTTTGTTTTTGAGGTGTTTTCAGTCACACAATGCATTTTGAAACCCAAGCATAAGTACAACCCTAGGGATCTGTAAGACAATATTTTTTGGATTCCTGCTTGGACAAGTCCAGCTACACTTATCTTTAGCAAATGGTTAGATGCTTGACCAACCATTCTTGCACCAAAAAATAGATTAAAGGATTTTGGAAAATTCTAGCACATGGGTTTTAATAAGGACTTTCCATTTGTGGAGATTGACCCATACAGCAAGAGTCCCCTTTAAGATCCATCTTATCAGAATCAACCGAATGATATTGGCATTTACTCCAATACCCACATTTAAATACCAGTTGGAAATACTCTTGGCTTTAGAGTGTTATCGGTTGAGTTGTTCCCTTGGGTGAATAATTTTTCCCCAAGGAAAGGCCTCTAAGATAAACAAAAGTGAGTGAAGACAAAATCTGTAACTCAATCAATCTTTGATGGCAACAAAGAGAGAGAATATATGCAAAAATTCCCCCACTCACACTCGCACAAGATCTTGTTCAATTTTAAACCCAAATCGAAGTGTGGACGTGATCGCTTTGTCTTAACCTAAAATCATGAAAATCCTTTTGATTCTCAAGATCGCTATAAAGCACGAGAGAAGAGCATACGTCCTTTTTCAATGAGGTTAGTTCAAGTAAGCTTTCACAAAAACAAAGTTTCACTTGCTCTTTTTAAATCCACAAAGAAAAATGTAAGTTCTTTTTAAGCACCAAAAGACAAGTGAGAGACATTTGTTCAGTTTTTAATCCAAGAAACAAAATCTAGTATGTTGTGGTCCTAATGTTCATTTTAGCCTTTGCAAGAAAAAATTGAAAATTTATTTTTAAACCCAAATGAAAACTAGTGTCCTAAGGAAGAAAAAGATAACAATTTCTTAACAAAGTGTTAAGCAAACACTAAAGTGTTTAAAAACACTTTGATTTGATGAACATCCTCCTCATGCTTCTCCTTTCTTCAGTTTTGATTTCCAGCCTACAAGGAAGAAAAACAAGTTAGATTCTAGAAAATATAGAGACAAAAAGGCAGAAAACAGAGAACAAATTAATCATTAATCAAAGAGCATGTGCTAAAATTAAATTTTCCCTTTTTACTCCCTTCCAGCGTTGCAACTCGTGACTATGTTGGAGTTTGATTTCCCAGTGGTGCCTTGACAGCAATGCTTGCCAGTTAGCATTGTTCTATGTCGGGACAAAGAACTCAACTGTGTTGCACTTTTTGTCCAGCGTCACAGTTTTCTTCCAGCATCGTAGTTTGATTTTTTTTGAAAATGTCTGTGAGTCAATGATCCCAGCAGTGGAGTTTATAATTTAAATTTTCTTGGAGGGACGAGTCCAGTGTCACTCTTTGAGTCTCCCGCAGTGTTATATAGAGATGTTGAAGAGACAGTGGTGCCAAAACAGCAACACTGAGCTCCTAGTGTTAGAATTTTCTATGTATGAGGAAAAAATGCAGAAATTTTGGGAAAAGATGAGAAAGAATGATATCCAGCCCTCCTTCTAGCACCAAATGTGTGAACCCCTATCTTGGTACTTGCAAAAGAATAAGAATAAACAAGTTAGACAAGAGATTGTGAGCCAAAACAAAGATTCCCCATGAAATTCACTTACAAACTCAAAGTAGGAAAGAAAAAAATGAAAGGCATAGTGAAAAGAACAAAATAGATTGAATCCTAATTTAAATGTGCAAACTCATGATCCCATGGGGGAATTGGTGTCAATTTGATGTGAAAATTGGCCCTTTCCTAATTCCTAAGATGCAAAATTTTATGTGTTGATGAGATTGATCCACTTTGTTGATGAAAGATGAGAGCTCCAAGCCAAAAATCTGCAAAAACCTAACTAAAAACTCAATGACAATGGATGAAATTTGAGAGATATTTGAGCATAGTAACTTTACATGAATTGTGGATGATAAAATGAGGATATGAGCTCTTTATTTATAGAATTCCAAGATGGATGAATGTCCAAATTTGAGCAATGTGGGACTAACATTCATCCAATGGCATGATGCCACTTTTCAAGCTATGAATGGGTGAAGGATGTGCTAGATTTGGGGATTGTGCCAATAAATGCATAATTTTGAATTTCAAATTTGTTGAAATGACTTGCAAGAGGGAAGGGAAAATGAAATAAATGACACTTGGCTCAAGGAAAAGGACATGTAAGATGAATTTATTGCCTTGTTGGATGTACATGTTGACTTGGAATTTTTGAATTCAAATTGAGAGAATATTCCAAAAGATGCCTTGTGAGGAAAATAGAGATTTAATAAATGAATTAAATCTATTTTCATGTGCAACTTGCATTATCTAGAGAATGGGACATGAGATTAGATTAAATTAATTAAGGGTTAATTAATTTAATGAGAGAGGTTAAATGATGTGACCTATTTGACTCAAATTTGTCAATTTATTTAAATCAAATGAGAGAGGAATATGATAAGAGATTAATTAAATAAATATTTTGATTTATTTAATTGAAAGGGATGGTGTTACATTAAATCAAATAAGGTTTTAATTTATTTAATTTAATGGATAGAATTTAGAGATTTAATCAAATAAATTGATTATTTAATTAAATAGGGATAATTAGATCAGATCAATTGATTTAATTAACAAAAGAGATTGACTTAATTATATAAAATGATTTATTCAATTAAGAGAGGAATATTATTGAATTTAATTAGATAAGGAGATTTGATTAAATGGTTAGACCTAGGGATGATTAAAAAAGAAACGATGTTAGTAGGTCAGGATCAGATGCACAATGTCAATCAGTATATTTTACGTGTCTACAATTAGGTGCTTGAGATGGAGGTTGTGTGTCAAATCCTTCTAGATTTTTAGTTGCCTCTAGATCTCTTGTTTTGATTGGAGGTAAAAAAATGGGTTTTGAAGGGGTGTAAAACCCTTTACAAAATAAAGTAGCTGATCAAAAAAGAGACAACATTAAAAGAAGCAAACAACCCGATGACAACAAACCAATAACAAAAAAGTAGCCAAAAGGAAGGTAACTAGTCAGCAAAACTACATATTGTTCAGGGTCTCAATAGCTTCCATTTCACTAACAACCAACTTTTGTACCTTATCCACAATATCAAACACCTCAATACTCGAGGCCCTGGCCTGAGCTTTCATTCTATTTCTAGTTCTAACCCTCAACCCACTAGTTTTTACTTCACCACTCAAAACACTACCTTTCACAACACCCTTCTCACCAACACACTCCACATCCATCAGCTTACCCCCAACAACATCAACAGACACATTCTCCTTTCTCTTTTTCACAATCATCATAAGGGAGATCACCTTACCAAAGTCTGAAATAGCCAAGACCTTAGAGGAATCTCCACCCTTCATCACAACATTCCACATCTTATCAAATTTATCGTCAAGGGATAACATTCTTCCTTCCAAATTTTGTTTTAGATTGACGGTTTCCTATGCCACAATATTAGCCATAGTATTAAGAGAATCCATTAAATTATCAATTTGGCTTTGGAAAGAAGGATCCTCAGCCTTACTAGCAACACCTCTTATCCTAAAATTTGTCATATTAATCTCATGGAAAAACCACTTAAATTTTTTTAAAAGCACATTAGCACTATCACAGGCCAAGCCCAACACATCAGACAATTCCTCCTTATCAAAGTTTTGTATGTGTTTCCCCATAGCAATGTCCTCATCAAAATAACTAACATGAACCTTTTCAGCAAAAATTTCCTCACCTTTACTAGCGGGGACAAGAGTCTTCATCTTTTGAATGGAGCAAGTGATTTCCTCTACAACAACCTTCCTTTTCATTATCCTTTCCCCCTCTGCTTTACTAGTCCCCACAACATTTCCACCACCCATAGCTCTTTTCTCAACCTACTTCTGCAACCCCATGTTAGCACTCAGCCAAGCCTCACCATAGATACCTCCACCTAGGGAAAGAGGGAAAGCCTTCTCTAGCAATTGGCCAATAGTCAATACCTTTCTCTTTTGTCTCCCCTCCTCAAGCTCTTGAACAAATCTAGATGTTGGGGGAGGAGAGGAAGCTTCCCCATGAAGTTCATTTTTTCCTTACACCCCTTAGAAGGGACATTAGCTGCCACCTCATCACTACATGTCGTATAGCCCACCTTATCATCCAGCTTCCTTTTCCTAATTTTACCCAAAAAAAGGGAAATAGGATCCTCCTCAAAAGATGCATATGAATCTAGGACATAATTAACATCATCATCCCTATCAGACTTAGAATCTTTGTTTAAAATAATCCTTCTCTTCTTAGGTTTCTTGCTAACCCTTTCCCCTCCTGACTCTATCTCATATCCCTCCCTAGGTTTATTAGTATTAACCTTCGAAGACACAAGATTTTTATGCACTTCATGAGCTTTGAAATGTTCATAGATTAGAAGAATTAACCCCACAACTAGGATAAGGTTTTTGGGGTTTTTCCTATGATCTTTAATCCTCGAGTCAAGTGACATTAGCAAACAGTAGGGAAAGGACACCCATTTCTTATGCTAAAAATGGTTAAGCAAAAGCAAATGGTAAGTGTTAATCATCATATACCTATCTTCCAAGGTGACATACCTCATAATTTCTTCAACAACATCATGCCACAATGCTTTCAACAAACTCCTCTGATACCCACCACTCCTCACCGACTTCAAGTCATCAACCACATTCCCTTTGAAGAAAATAAACATTGCAACCTGCAATTCCTTTTTTATCTCTGAACACCTTCATACCCTGAATAGCCAAGCTTGTAATTTGGGCTATGAATTCTTCATCAACCACAATTTCCCTACCACCCAAATTCAAGGTTCTCTCATTACACCCTTCAGCCACCAAATCGGTGACCTAGGGATTGTTACCATGCAGTTTCTCCATATATAGAGTTAAACCACCCTTCTCTAAAATCTCCCACACCTCCTTCCTCTACTTAGTAGTATCACAAGACTTAGGCTCAGTGCAATTTCTGTCCCCACCCATTGCTGAAGAATTAACTTTATACGTCTAAAAATCGTCATGATTAAGCTTGTTAATTAATTAAATATGATTTATTTAATTAATTCCCCTAAAGTCATCTACATATAAAAAAATTAATTATTTATTTATATCGTTCATTTTCTAAATTCTTCTACCTTAATTAAATAAATAATTTTATTTAATTATTAACATTTCCACCTTCCACTTAATTAAATTAAATAAATTTTCATAATTTATTTATATTTGATTATCATTTTATTCTAAAGTTTAAATATTTGAATATTTAAATAATAGAATATCTTCTTCATTCCACCTTCCACCTTTCGCTTGATTAAATTAAATAAATTTTCATAATTTATTTATATTTAATTATCATTTGGTTCTAAAGTTTAAATATTTTGAATATTCAAATAATGGAATATTCTTCACCTTCCTCAAATTAAAATATTAAATATTTAATTTAATATTTTCCACCTCACCCTAATTTCATTTCTAAAAATAATTAAATATGATTTATTTAATTATGCGAGTTGCCATATCCGTCTTCACTTCCAAATTAAATAAATTTAATTTATTTAATTCTAACTTATTCTAAACTCACCCTTCTGAATTCTAACTCATCCTTTGAAATGGAAATTTCCCTTTAGATCTCAATGACAAAATTGAAGGAAAAGGGAAACCTTCCATCCTCTTCTCCACATTCAAAAATATCCCACCGTTCGTTCGAACAAGCTTAATCTGGGCCATTGATCAAATTAGCCAATCGAATCCGTTCGAAAACTCTATAAAAGCCGATGCAAACCCAAGCTTTGGTTACTTACATGCACACATTCACTTACGCACACACTCACCTTCACATACCTACATTCACACAATCAGCTTATGCATTCATATCATTTTCAACATCACAGCCATACTTTCATTTTAGCATAGCTTTTCATTTAGCATAATATGCATTTTTATCTCGTTCTTTAGCTGTCATTTTGTTGAGCATTGGTATGCTGATCTAAGAGCCATTCAAAGCAACAAAATGCTGGAGTTAGAGGAAGATAAGACAATTTCAGGAAGCTTCTGTTACGGTTTGCATATTTCTGTTCCTTTTTCAGTTTTTTTTATATAATGTCTTATTAATATGTGTTTGATTTCATCTACATTGGTACAATTTTCACTCACATAAAATGGCACCCACGATGGGGCACGAACCCATGAATTTAACATTTTCTGCAAGTTTCTGTTGACAGCTTTGGCATTCTGGAATCAACTTTTTGGGAAAAATTTGGCATTTAGGTGCATTTGAAATTTTCTACAGCACATACGGGATTTTAACTTTTTGTTTTGTAGGATTTTGGAGCACATACCATGACTGTTTAGGTGCATACCATGACTGTTTAAGCACATATAGTAACTGTTTAGGCACATGGAGTAACTGTTTAGGTGCATATAGATTCTTTCTTTCGGCATACACAGTAACTTTTTTTTAGGCATATAAATCTTTCTTCTGGCACATTTACCTTCTTTTCCGGTGCATATGCCCTCTGTTCTGGTGCATTTACCCTCTGTTCTGGTGCATTTACCTTTTGTTCTGGCACATATTCCCTTTGTTCCGGTGCATATATCTTATGGTGCATATATCTTCTGGCACATATAGCTTCTGTTCGGGCGCATATAGACTGTAACAAAAAAATACAGAATTCTGAGTCTGACACCTTCCATAGACAAAATTCTTTTTCTTTTTTTTTTCTAAATTTTAAAATGAAGAAATCCTAGGGTAGCCACATTTGGATAAAATGAAGCAATCTAGGATAGTCACTAAACAATGATCTTGCAGTTAAAATTGAACAATTTATTTTTGGTGAAGCAATATCTTCACTTAGATTAGATCATTGTGATTTGGAATTTAAAAAGAAAATATGTTTGCTTTGACTGTGGCAATAGGTCTATGCTCTCCCCTTAACTGGGTGATTAGAATACCAGACTTTCCTTTTCATTTCATGAATTTTACTGCTTTAATTACATCCTTTAGAGAGCCTGCCGTAGTGGGAAAAAGTACTCACCCTATGGGAATGACTCAAGTGGGTTCAAGCCAAAGCCAGGCTATTCCGCCCCACTATAAAATTTAAAGCAAATATGGGGAAACCCTCTTTTGCCGGTAGTGTGCAATATAACCATCCCCAAATCCTTTGTTCTAAAGGTTGGGAGGTCTCCTAAGGTAGTTTATTATTGCCACACCAAACGGAAATCCTTACTATGAACCTAGTGTAGTGGCTAGCCGAGTCAGTTTCAAAACATTCTAATAATCACAGTGCAAGGGAGGGAAGAATCTGCCCCCAAGATACTCACCATATAACTGCCAAGGACTGTTTGCTTAGGGGATCCGGTATCTACTTCCGTAACTTTGAGTAAGCACCTGGAAAAGACAAAAACATGGTCGCCCCTTCGGGGGTGACATGGTTGTGTGAGTTGACGTAGTTCTAAGATGTGGGTTGTTGATTACTAGAGTGACGTACTTGAGCATCTAAGAGTGAGTCTGTCTGAATTGTCTTTCATGTACAAAACCTGTGAAAACATTTGTTGAAAATATTTTCTTGATCAAACACTTCATGTTAGTATAGGGCTTTAAGAACAACTGTTTTCATAAAGGTTTGTTGTGTCTTCCATCACATTAATTCAGATAAAGAGATCATCTAGAATGAACATGAAGAACAACAATTGAAATCACTCAAAAGCTTTCCATACCATTGGTCCAAAAAACATTCCCAATACTTTTCCCATGCTTAGAGACTAGAAGTCAAAAAAATTTCACAAGAAATCAATTTCCAAGAGAATCAGAAAACCCAAGAAACCATTAGGATACAAGAAAACACTACACAAGAGAAAATTCTTGTACAAAAGTTGACAAGTCTTGCTTCACTACCGAGGATTTCTTCACAAATATCAGGATTTTGTTAGAGGATTCACTGATGAATATGTTGTAGATCCCTTAGATTCTTGAGCTTATTATTAGAGATTAGCTCTATCACAATGGAATAATCATAACCAACCTCCTGAATTTGACAACATACTGCAACCTTTTATAGAATATCCTTCACACCCTAGTCATATTCTTCAAAGATCTTGAGAGAATTTCTTTAAAAACGAAGATCAAAATATTTTAGAGTGCATCTTTCAAAACAACTTTCTAATATTTTGTTCAACTTCCCCAACAGGATTCTAAAATCCTTCATCATTGAAGCCACAATCAAAAATTAGGAGCATCCTTGATCATATCATAAGATTCCACATCTTATCAGATCAAAATATCATTCCCATTGCACTTGTCAGAAATTGTGATCTAAGTCTAGAGGAAATTTTCAAAATCATATGCCTATCTCCACAAGATCTCAACACAATAAATTGAAGGATACAATCCAAAAAGAAAGTCATATTCAAAACACTCAAGAAGAAGGAGAAAGCAATAATCCTCTTTTTAGCATAAATCAAAATCCACTTTTCAACAACAACATGGACAATAGAGAAGAAAATCCATTTCATAACTAAAAAGATAAAAACTAGGTGGATAGTGATGAGGAACAAGATGAGGAACGTCTTAGAGAGGCTAAGCAAGATCCAAAATTCCATAAATCCATTAAAAAAAATCTTGCAGCGAGATAAGGAAAAATATTTTTGCTATCTAGTCGAACAAGGGGCTAAATTGCCTCATGACTTTGACACTGAAAACTTGAAAAATAAACCTGAAGAAGCACCCCTTTCTGATCTTATTGCTTTGACCCAACAAATCAAGGCACTTCAAGGAAAAGTTAGAGAGTTACAAGGGGGAACAACCACAAAGAAATACACTATGGAAGACATCTTTCCTTATCCTTTCGATAGAATTCTTAACATGATTCCTTTTCCCAAGCATTGTGAAATGCCAAAATTTGATCGCTATAATGGGAAATCAGATCCAATCGATCATGTTAGAGACTTTAGAAACCTGACATTGGAATTCACTCACAAAGATACTTGATGCTACTGTTTCCTAGGAGTCTTGGAGTTCACTCTATGGATATGGTTATCTAAGATCACACCTCCCGTCAGGACATTTGAAGAATTGATCAACCTATTCATATCACAATATACCTACAATATACAACACCAGATCACCATGATATATCTTTGCAAAGTTGCACCAAAACCTAGCGAATCTTTTATTACGCTTCTTCAGAGATGGAGAAGAATGTTTGCCAGATATCCACGTCCTGTTCTTGAAAAGGAAAAGATGGTTACTTTCATTAACAATTTAAATTTAGAAATGAGCTATCATTTGAACTTACATTGTCCTTCTTCTTTTGAGAAAATGATTGAAGATGCCATAAATATTGAAAATGCCTTGGTCAAAAGAGGAATAATAAAACATGACAAAGAAAATCCTAGCTCATCCAACCATCACAATAATCAGGACAAGTCCAAATTCTAGACTCGCAACAAAAATGTGGTGAATGATGGTGTTGTTGATGCGAATCATGCCTCGACCAAACCATTCCTCCTTAGTACTCCAAATAGTCATAACAATAATTTCAACTTGATTGTAAATCATGGAAATAATCCTCCTCCTCTGAGGAACAATAAAAATCAACACTCTACTCCCAACCAAGGGACTTCCACCAACCAAGGTTATCGAGGAACCAATAACAATCAAAATTCCTTAGGGAACACCTCGAATGCAAATCCACAAAGATTTTCATTTTTTTCGAATAGAAGAACTTTTACTCCATTAGGTCAATCTATAGAATCAGCATTCAAAGAGTTGATGGCCAAAAATGTCATTACTTTGCCACCTCAATGAAATTATGAACCCAGTGTAAAGCCTCCATCATGGAATGAGTCATACTATTGTGATTATCATCGGTGTAAAGGTCATCACACAAACAACTGCCAATCCTTGAAAAATTCCATTCAAGACTTAATCAATAATGACATCATCACAATAGAAGGAAATAAAAAAACCAACGCAGACCACCAAGCATTTCGCAACCCTTTTCCCAATTATCAAAAGGGTGAGTCTTCTGAAAAAAATGTGAATCATATCAATGATGATCATATAATCAACCATCTCTACAAAGACAATGAGCAGGTGAATGTCATTAAATTCAACAAGAAGGTGGAATATAGAGAAGTCAACGCAGCAACAAGAGCGCAAGCTAAAGTTGTCTTAAAAGGCACCTCTTCAAAAACCACTAAACCTCCACCTCAACATCAATATGATTTGGTCAACCAATGTCGAAAAACCCCCGCTCAAATTTCCATTCTGGAACTATTGAAGATTTCCCCAGCCCATAAGGAAATTCTAGAAAAATCCCTCGTTGAAACTAATGTATCCACTGACTTGGATGTGAATCAATTTCAAGCCATGGTAGGACACTTGTCCTCACCCACTTGCCTTTCATTCTCTAAAAAAGATGATGTTTCCATAACTCATCCCCATAACTCATCATTGTACTTAGAAGTCATGATTCACAAGTTTCGTATTAGACGAGTTCTAATAGATGGAGGTGCTGGTTTGAACATTTGTACCATGAAGTTGGTCAAGGCCTTAGGATTTTCTGAGGACTCCATTGATTTTAGAAGAAAGATTACCATAAAAGCTTATGATGATGAAGAAAGAGCATCCAAGGGTCTAATCATGCTACCAATTAGAGTGGGCCCTGTTATAAAGAATACTTTCTATCAAGTACTAGACCGTGATCTTGCATATAACATCTTATTGGGTCATCCTTGGATCCATGAAATGCAAGCTATCCCATCAACCTATCATCAATGTCTTAAGTTTCCTTATGATGAACAGGAAATCACAATACCAACTGATAATTCCAATATTCAAACTTGTGCCAACATAAAAGCCAGTCAAGATACTTTGGTCCCTAACAATTGAGAAGCTCATGCTAGTACTTCTTTAAAGATTGACACGCAAATCATTCAATTGACCAATAGTTTTGACAAAATGATGAAATTCAAGGATCATGGAGTTGGAGAATACTCTCTTTGTCTTGCCAATTTACCTACATCACCTCGATCACATGGAAAACCGTCTATTAGGGAACATCAAATATCAGCAGCATCAACATCAAAGTAACCACCAATAGAGCCAATCACAAAATTTAATGGACAATTCATCAAAGAAAAATTCCCCATGGAAAATCCTGAGGATACAAAAATTCTAAACTGGTTCTATAAAGATGAAGATGAAGTAGTCTCTAATGTCAAATTACCCATAAACAAATATGGAAAAGGGTATTCAATTATGTAGAAGATGGGCTATGATGAAGGGCCTATCGGAAAAAGGAAGGAAGGAGTAGTTGAACCCATTCACCTCTGCGGACTCGCAACAAAAGAGAAAACTGGATTGGGTTATGATACTCACTCCAAAGAAAACACATCCAAACAACTGCATGGCACTGTCTTCGCATTGCAAGAAGGCTCAGATTCACGAGAAGCATGTTTGACAACAGTTCACAACTTCGTGGACAACAATTCTGACACAGACTCTGCTGAATATGAATGGGACACCATTTACAATGATGAGTTTTGGAGGGACAAAGAAGTTGATGTAATACACCAGTACGCTCCAACTCTAATTGAAGGTCAAGGTTCAGGGTCCCAACCACAAGAATCTGAACCACAAATTGACTATGATTCTAGTGATACTGAGTCAGATCTAAATGAACAAGACTATCATGAGGACAGTATCATCATTGACCCACCTCACACCTCAGATCCTATAGACCACTCCGTTATGAATATAACCATAGCTGATTTCACACAACCTGATGATCCACTATCTTTAATTCATCCTAATCTCATTGATTGGGATTCAACCGAACCTATTGACATACCCATGTTTCCAAGTGATGAAGCTATCGTAAACTTCCTTTCTGCAAATGATACAAATGATTGTTCCACCAGCGATTTTTGACATAGAGTTTTTGATCAGGAGAGTGTCAAGTCTCCTAGCTACAAAAGTAAAAACAAAAAAGAAAGATCTAATGATGAAAACTAGAATCTGGCAGTATTGGATCAAACAAAAGATAAAATAAAGAGCGTATTAGATGGTGAAAACCTCTTTGAGGCACTAGACGATGGGAATCTTGACACTCTACCAGAGCACTACCATGAGCGATCACCTATTTTGATTGAGCCTACAATTGCTGTCGATCTTGAGACTTTCGAAAAACCAAGGATTTTACAATTAGCCATATCAATGACAGGAAAAGAAATACCAGAGTTCATGGAATTCCTGAAAGCAAATCAAGTCAATTTTGTGTGGTCTTACGCTAATATGCCTGGTCTTGATCCTAATCTTATCATGCATCACTTATCTATCAAACCAGGGGCCAAGCCGGTGAAATAAAAACTCAAAAAGATGCACCCTCATGTTGCATTATTGGTGAAGGAAGAACTAAGAAAAATCCTTGATGTGGGCTTCATAAGACCAATCGACTATGCAGAATGGATGTCCAACATTGTGCATGTATCCAAACCAGATAAAACTATGAGAATATGCACAGATTTTAGAGACCTTAATAAAGCATGTCCTAAGGATGGTTTCCCACTACCAAATATCGACACCATAGTTCATCTGACAGTTGGCCATGCCATATATTCATTAATGGATGGTTTTTCTGGCTACAACCAAATCAAGATTGCACTTGAAGACCAGGAGAAAACAACTTTCACATGTCTGTGGGGAACTTATTGTTGGAACATCATGCTTTTTGGTCTAAAGAAAGTTGGGGCTACCTACCAAAGAGCCATGACTACAATTTTCCATGACATGATGCATATCTTCATGGAAGATTATGTAGATGACATATTGGAAAAATCATACACCAGAGAAGGACATCTTGAAATATTGTCCAAAATATTTGCAAGATTAGAGAAATTCAAAGTTCGTCTCCACCCTAAGAAATGTGTTTTTGTGGTCAAATCTAGAAAACTCTTGGGGTACATTGTTTCAGAAAAAGGCATTGAAGTAGATCCTGCAAAAGTACAAGCAATTATGGAAATGCCTCCACCAAAGAAGATCAGTCAGTTGAGATCATTACAAGGATGACTTCAGTCTATATGAAGGTTCATTGCACAATTGGCCAACAAAAGTTTACCTTTCACACATCTACTACATAAGAATGTTCCTTTCAAATGGGATGGAAAATGTGAATTGGAATTTCAACAAATCAAACAGTATTTAATGACTCCACCAGTTCTTGTACCACCAAATCCAGACAAACCCCTAATCTTATACATTGCTGCAATAGAAACATCTCTGGGGGCACTGCTAGCACAAGAAGACTCTATAGGAAAGGAACATGCAATCTACTACATCAGCAGAACACTAACAAGTCATGAGCTCAACTACACTTCTATTGAGAAGGCTTGTCTGGCAGTAGTCTTTGCTTCACAGAAATTTTAGCATTACATGTTAACCCATACAACCAATCTGGTTTCAAAGATTGATCCACTCAAGTATTTTTTAAGCAAAGCATCATTGATAGGAAGGTTAGCAAAGTGGATAATGATTCTAAGTGAGTTTGACATACATTATGTTGATCGCAAAGCAATCAAGGGACAAGTTATCACTGTTCAATTAACTGAAGCACTAGTGCAAGTAGACCATCCTCTGCACATTGAATTTCTAGATGTTGATGTCTTTATTGCAGAATCTAAATAACCATGGTCCTTATATTTTAATGGTTCTTTCACTCAACATGGATCGGGGGCAGGCATAATTTTCATCACCCCTCAAGGACATACCATTCCTTGATCATATAGGCTGATGTTTCCATGCACCAACAACATAGCTGAATATGAAGCATTAATCACTGGACTCAAAATAGCACTGGAATGGAGAATTACAGAATTACAGGTGTATGGTGACTCATAGTTGGTCATTTATCAAATCAATGATGAATATCAAACCAAATATGAGAAACAATTACCATATAAAAAGATGGTTGATGATTTCAAGAAATATTTTGTGGACATCAAATTCACACAAATTCCAAGGCTTGATAATAAAGCAGCTGACGCCATGGCTACAATCGCAGCATTGTTACAACTCCTAGAAACTCAGAATCGTTATAAATTTCTGGTGGAACAATCATTTACACCTGCTTATGATACACCTGAAAGCCAAATCATTTGCCACTTAGTAGGATCCGATTTTCCTTGGTACAAAAAAATTTATGCCTATCTCAAAGATGATATCTTACCACCCGACTTATCCTGTAACCAAAAATGCAATTTTCTATGCCAATCCGCTCGCTACACTCTTATCGCTGACACCCTTTATCACTGTGGTCTTGATGGTACTTTACTCTGATGTCTTGAATGTGAGGAATCTGACAAAGCTTTACAAGAAGTTCATGGTGGTATCTGTGGTACTCATTTGAGTGGACTGACCTTATCCAAGAAATTGATTAGAATGGGTTACTACTGGCCTACAATGGAAAAAGAATCATTCACTTTTGAGAAAACATGCTCAAAATATTAGATTCATGGGAATCTCATTCATACTCTGGCACATGAACTTCAACCATTTACACCAACCTGACCATTTTCTCAATGGGGGTTGGATCTAGTGGGTAAGATTCATCCTTCTTCATCAAACAGACATAAGTTCATCATCACCGCTATAGAATATTTTACGAAGTGGATTGAGGCAGTCCCTCTTACTAAAGTTACTGGCAAACAAATATCATCATTCATACTCAACTATATTATTTGTCTGTATGGCATTCCCAACTCCATTATTATAGATAATGGACGTTTGTTCAAAAATTAGGATGTTGATGAACTTTGTGAGAGATTTCACATTCAGCATAGATATTCAACACTGTACTATCCACAAGGGAATGGCCAAGCAGAGGCCTCAAATAAAACAATATTGAAAATCTTGAAAAAGACTGTGAATGATTCAGGGAAGGATTGGCACGTTCAACTCAATCTTGCTCTATGGGCCTACAGAACCAGTATCTGCACACCAACAAGAGCAACACCATTCGATCTTGTCTATGGAGCAGAGGCCATATTACCCTTAGAAGTTGAGATTCCCTCACTCAGAGTATCACTAAAAGTTCTTACAACAGATGATAAATATAGAGTTTCCCGACTCCAAGAACTCGAACTCCTAGATGAAAAGAGACAAAGAGCAGCTGATCATCTAAAAGCATATCAACATATGATGTCTCATAGCTATAACCACAAAGTAAAGCCATGTACCTTTCAGGTGGGTGATCTTGTTCTGAAAGAGAACCCACACAATCAGCAAGATAGATAAAAGAAAGGAAAGTTCGAACCAAATTAGCTAGGTCCTTATGTGGTTATCACAGTTTATGGCTCAGGGGCCTACAAGCTATCAATGCCAGAAGGGGACCTGTTTGATGAACCTATCAACAACATGCAACTGAAAAAGTATTATGTCTACGGTAGTTATCATCATCATAAAAAGTCTTGAAGAAAAACAAAAAAAATAGAAAAAGTCCTAAAGAAAAATAAAAAAATCAGAAAAATTCTTGAAGAAAAACAAAAAAATCAGAAAAAGTCCTGAAGAAAAATAAAAAATCAAAAAGTCCCAAGAAAATTAAAAAATCAGAAAACTCCTAAAGAAAAACAAAAAATCAGAAAAAGTCCTAAAAAAAAAAGAAAAAGTCATAGGGTGAAAACCTGGCAAACAGGCAGTCTATTGACAAGAAAAATACAATAAAAACAAATAGTGAAAATCTGGCAAATAGACGATATTTGGAGCTCTCCGTCTATTAGTTCATGTTCTGCACTTAACATTTCAGCCTTCATTTTCATGCATCTTTTCCATCATCTTAGGGTCACACCAACACCATGCTATCATCATTTTCCTCGAGCGATAATGTCTTACCATGGGTTGATTATTGTACATATTCATTTCAGCAAGTTCTGTCAATACCAAGGGCAAACACGGGCATACTGGGGGCAATCAACTTTCAAGTTTTACCAAAACAGCTAGACAATGACGTTGAAGCCAATCACGTAAACAAAACAACCAAATCAAACCAAAACATCCAATTATTGATCCATATCATAGTAGTTTTCAGTTGCATACCTTACCAGGACTCATATCTGGATGATCTCTAATCTGAATTATGTTTGGAATCACAATATTTCATTTTTGAACAATGGTTTTTTAACTTTCGATATCATTTCTCTGGAGCACATCGATGATGTACTGAACTAGAGTGGCAAGGAAAGAGGATGAATTTTCTTTGTCTGTTGTATTGAGGTTAATCTTCTATCTGTTGCAAGTATGTCACGAGACATGATTTTCAAAGTTTATCATTGATGACAGTTCCACATTTGCATCAGATGGTGGTTAGTCTTTGTTTGTTCATGTAAGAAATGCTTAGGTCATCTCAGTTCAATTATATCTAGATGCTTGTGTTCACTTGCTATATCAAAAATCATGAAAGTTGTACTCAGGTCATCATTGGTGCTAATTTCCCCTCTGATTCTTGTACACACTTCCAACATTCTCAAATGCTCTATGATGATTTAAGCAAGATCACCCAAAAGGCTCAACAAAATGGTTGGTTTCATTTTAGTTGCACTTCATTTTAGGTCATTGTACATAACTTCATATTGGATTTGCATCAAGATTTTTTGAAAGGTCAATGGTTGTCATATTTCTTTGGACTATTTGTGGAGGACAATACAAAAAATTGTTTCATTGTCATTTCTTTATCATTATCATCTTATCACTGCATTAGCATTTCATCATTTCATATTAGTTTCATTATCATTTCATCATTTCATATTAGTTTCATTGGCATTTCATCATTTCATTCATTATCATTTACATTATATTATTACAATCTCATCATCGCATTACCATTATAGTCATTTCATTCATTTCATTTCATTTTCATTATCATTTCATTCCTTATCATTTCATCATTGCATCCATTATCATTCATTATCATTTCATATTAGTTTCATATTCATTTCATCATTTTATTCCATTATAATCTCATGTTAGTTTCATTACCATTATCATCATTCCATTCACTTTATTTATTTTCGTTCTCATTATCATTTATGTTATTCTCATTATCATCCCATCATTACATTACCATATTATAGTCATTTCATTTTATCATTATCATCCATTATCATTATTAGTCATTACATTTATCGTTCATTCCCATTATCATTTCATTCATTATCATTACATTGTCATCATTACATTATTGCATTATCATGTATTGCACCATCATTCATTTCATTTATATCATATATTTTATCATTTCATTCATGTCATTTCCATCTCATTGTCATCTCATTTCACTCATTATTTAATACATCATTATCATTCATTTCATTATCATTATCAAAGCATATAATTTCACTATTATTATCATTCATTTCATTCATATCATCTCATTTTATTATTATTATCATTTATTTCATCCTAATATCGTCATTTCATTATATCATATCATTATCATTTCATTACCATTACACATCCATTATTATCCATTTCATTTCTCATGTCATTTTACTACAAATCCTTATATTTTATCACATATCATTTTATCATACATCACTATTTACTTATCTCATTTCATATCAGTACTCATATCATTTTACATCACATCAAATCATAATGCATATTATGAACACAACATTCATTTTTTATCATATTTTCATCTTTTACTGCATTGAAAAATCCAAAACATCAACATTCCATACATACATTCTCATAATCACATCATAAATCATCCACCTGCATGACATCAATCGTACACATTATCAAAACATCATCATAATAAAAACAACATAATCGAATCATCCTACATATCATGTTAGTCATCAGATCATTCAAATGCATACCAAAATCCATAACATATGAAAAATAAATGCATATCACATTATCATCTCAAAAATGCAAATCACATCATCATATTATAAATGTACATCAACTCATCATCAAAACAATCATGGCCGTTGCATATCATCGCTCATCAAAAATGGTACAAATGTCCAAATATCCAATGAAACTAAAATGTCTAAAGCAAAATATATCAGATATGATCAAAAATGGCATATACATGCTCCAAAAATGATATACATCACGAAACTAATTGGTCGATGCCCCTGATGGAGCTGGTCCAAAAGAAGGTGGTCTTCCACTGGTGCCTACATCTAGGTCTTGCCGAGGCCCCATCACTCCCCTGCTTTGGGTATGTGTTCGTGATCTACTCCTGGTCTTGCTATGGGACCAAGGGTATGGCTCTCTATGCTCTAGAGGACACAGTTTCTCATATCTCACTCTATAGTACTCAGCCTCTCACGCCATCTCCATGCCCTCTGCAATGGCATCTCACAATGATGCACTCTCTATAGTGCCTATCAACCTCTGAGCCATGCCCTCAGCCTCTACTACTCTTCATCTGAATGAATCTCTCTCTGCTATCACCTAGGCTAACTGTGGGTCTAGGGCAGGTGCCTGTGCCTGTGCCTATGCCTGTAGCTATATAATGAATGCCTGTGCCTATGCCAACTGACTCTGTAACTATCCCTGTTGACCCTATAATGTCTGCACTTGAGCCTGAAGTGCGGCTATCTATCCCTGTTGACATGAGGATGCCATCCGGATCACTATCCATCTCCCAATCCCTATCCTCAGCTGTCACATGATCTAGACAACCCTCAGAATATCGAGCCTCGACCTCCCTAGTACATGTCCCTCCTCCCCGCCATCATATCCATCATCATCATCATCTGAACTCTCCTCATCCCCACTCACCACCTCCTCTCCTCCAACTGCTCCTTGCTCGCCACTAGCCACATCCTCCTGTCTCACTGCCCCTGGTTGTGGTGCTACCAAAATTGGTGTTGGCTCATTAGGACTGGTGAACCAAGGAAAGGGATGCGTGTGAAAATATGTTGAGTACTCATCAAACATTCCCGCATCAATAATATCTCACCTATCATCCCATGTCTCAGGTGCTAATATCTGGAACTCTGTATATGCTATTTGGTAAGAAAAACATGGCCCCCATCCGGCCTCATCTCTACTCTGGGCGTAGTGTGCAACCCCCTGTGGCATCCCCTGTGTGAATCCAAACTGCCTCTATACTCGCAATACCAGAAACCTCTCCAAAATGAAGGGAGTCCACCCTATCAGGAACCAAGGAATGCATACTTATGGCATCTCTATATCATCTGTGGCCTATGGCTCGCAATCGAGATACGGTCGCTATACAATTGTATCCATGTCATCCAATACTTGCCTCCAGTAATCCACCTTGCCCAACTTGGGCTGGGTAAGGAACATAGCATACATATATATATATAAGGCCTACCTAGTGGCCTAACTCTAGGGCACGCCAGTCTCGTCACAGCAATATGCTCCCATGCCCAGATCTACAGCAGTGTCACCCCACATGACAAACTGGACAAACCTCTATATACTACCTGATGCAAATCATGATAAAGATGTGCTAGCATACAACTCCCTCATGCATATCATCATGGTTGTAGCAACATCTGCTCCAGAATCCTACCCCATCCCAATGATAATCCCTTTGCCTGGTGATCCAGACAAAGGAGCCCTCTAATGAACGCACCCAAAACTGTCGGCAAGGCTAGATATCCACGAAAGTCAGCCCATGGTACCCACTACCCAGTGATCTGTGCATCTCCGTACACTCTCCTCAAAGCATCTGTTCCCCCCAGCTCCTTGTGATCATAATACACAAGGGCACCAACAACGGGGATACCTAATATCCTATACATGTCCTCTAGAGTCACCATCACCTCACCAGTTGACATATGAAAGGTGTTGTGCTCCGAGTTCCATCGCTCTGCCAGTGCTGTCAACAATCCTCTATTGACTCGAATCGATAGCATCGCCAACAAGGATCTCAAACCACACGTATCTATCAAGGCTATATCAACAGGTGTCAACTCGGGAATCCTATCCCATCCTGCTGAGTGTCGCTCTCTAATTTGGAGGTTTTTGAAAACCTCTTATTTTCATCAGAAGGATAATTCATCAGAATCATATCAATCATTCAAACAACATTAATTAGACTCATATCTATCAAGTGCCCTATATCAGTGATCTAGATCAAGTGACCTACATCAGTGACCCATATCAAGTGATCTATATCAGTGAACTATATCAGACCCATATCAATGACTCATCAATGTATCAAATCAATGACCCATATCACACAATCAATCCCATCAAGAAAACCAATACACAATCTATCTATCTAGCTATCATATCAAATCTGTTCTACAATCCATTACTATTTGTTTTCTATCGCAGAAAGGAAATTTCCCAGAAGTCATATCAATCATTTACTCTTTATTTTTCATTCATGGGAAACAAAGTTATCAGACACTTACTCTTTGTCTTCTACTCTACGAAGCAAAGTTATCAATCAATTATTTGATTATTCTATCATTTTTATCCATATCAGCATGATGACACGACAATTTCACAATCTATTGACTAAGGAAGCAATATACATCATCATTTTCACATTACTATCATCAAAACATTAATTCTGCCTATTTTTACCATATGCGCCCCTTTGTGGACTGTATGCACCCCAAACTGCATATGCACTGTTCTTTTTACAGGATGCGCTAAATCCTGTATGCTCCATTCTTTTTTCCTGATGCGCTCAAACAGACCTCCTATGTGTGTTTTCCTATATGCGCTACTTTACTCAACCTAAGTGCCACTATTTTTGCCCAATGCACTTTTTCCTACATGCGTGCCTGTTTTCCCTATATGCGCCTTACTCCTAAAATTTCCTATCCTGCCCTATATGCACGCTAGTTTTTATGGGATGCACTAAGACTTTTTTTTTTAATTTTCAAAATTTATCCTATATGCACATTTGTTTCTACTCTAAGCACCGGAATTTTTTTTGAAAGCGCGCAAACTTGTCTAAATGTGTTAAAACGTCATTTTTAAATCTACAATCTACAAAAAAGTGAAAATTTTTAATTCAAATAGAAAAATTCAAAAGCACAGGAGGATAGATCGACTCACCAGTGGTCCGTATGCTATTGGCCTCTAGTATTGGCACGATCTCTCGAATCGGTGGCGATGATAAGGAATCTCCATGTCACAAAGTCACTCTCAAAGCTACAGTATTCACCAAAGTCAAAAGTGCAAATGACTTGTCTTTTTCAACCTTTTTACCTTTTAAAGGTCAACCATGGGTAAGTTTGCTACATTTTTGACTTTATTTTTTTTCAAAATGGGACATTTCTTTTTCATCATTTGTCGAGAGCTAAATCACTCTCTCTCATCCATAATTTACCTCTCGAGGGGGGATCATCAGCAGAAATATCGAAGGCATATCAGGGGAAAAAATCTTATTTTCTTTGAAGTAATGTGTTTTACACATCACTTCAAAGAGGGGCAAAATGTATATGTCTAAAAATGCTCATGATTAAGCTTGTTAATTAATTAAATATGATTTATATAATTAATTCCCCTAAAGTCATCTACATATAAAAAAATTTAATTATTTATTTATATCGTTCATTTTCTAAATTCTTCTACCTTAATTAAATAAATAATTTTATTTAATTGTTAACATTTCCACTTTCCACTTAATTAAATTAAATAAATTTTCATAGTTTATTTATATTTGATTATCATTTTATTCTAAAGTTTAAATATTTGAATATTTAAATAATGGAATATCTTCTTCATTCCACCTTCCACCTTTCGCTTGATTAAATTAAATAAATTCTCATAATTTATTTATATTTAATTATCATTTGGTTCTAAAGTTTGAATATTTTGAATATTCAAATAATGGAATATTCTTCACCTTCCTCAAATTAAAATATTAAATATTTAATTTAATATTTTCCACCTCACCCTAATTTCATTTCTAAACATAATTAAATATGATTTATTTAATTATGCAAGTTGCCATATCCGTCTTCACTTCCAAATTAAATAAATTTAATTTATTTAATTCTAACTTATTCTAAACTCACCCTTCCAAATTCTAACTCATCCTTCGAAATGGAAATTTCCCTTCGGATCTCAATGACGAAATTAAAGGAAAAGGGAAACCTTCCATCCTCTTCTCCACTTTCGAAAATCTCCCACCATCCATTTGAACAAGCTTAATCTGAGCCGTTGATCGAATCAGCCAATCGAATCCATTTGAAAACTCTATAAAAGCTGATGCAAATCCAAGTTTTGGTTACTTACACGCATGCATTAACTTACGCACGCACTCACCTTCACATACCTACATTCATACAATCAACTTATGCATTCATATCATTTTCAGCATCACAACCATACTTTCATTTTAGCATAGCTTTGCATTTAGCATAATATGCATTTTTATCTCGTTCTTTAGCTGTCATTTTGTTGAGCATTGGTCTGCTGATCTGAGAGCCATTCAAAGCAACAAAACATTGGAGTTAGAGGAAGATAAGACGATTTTGGGAAGCTTCTGTTACGGTTTACATATTTATGTTCCTTTTTCAAATTTTTTGATATAATGTCTTATTAATATGTGTTTGATTTCATCTACATTGGTACAATTTTCACTCACACATTAACAAATGGATGCCAAACACATAGTAGAAAGCTTAGGGAAATAAAACAAACACCACCCAGAATAGGAATACCCAGCCAAAGACTTTGGAAACTAAGGCTACAAACAACCACAATCCATGCGAAGCCAGCCACATGACAGATATGCCATAATGAATTTGAGCTTCGTGCCTTGTAAAAGCCTTTCTTCAAAATCATAACTTTAACATCCTCATTCATGAAATTCAACCATGTGAGTAAGGACATGCACCCCATAATGTACAAAAAGATCGACATTAGATTAGAATTCATTATTAATTATAGTCATAGCCTCAAAAGGAATAGGATCATTTAAATCCCACTCCTTGCTATCATTAACACCAAAGTTTCAGCTAACTTATTTCCCTCTCTCAAAATGTGGGAGATATAAACATTATCAAAGGAGTTGATAATTCCAATAGAGTCCCTGACCAAGGCTTCAATAGTCTAAGACAGAGGAGAGGTATTCTTCAAATTATTAATAATTTTCAAGGAGTCACCCTCCACCCAAACCTTCCTATACCCTTTGCTTTGAGCCAATTTGAGTCCATGATAGGCTGTAGCCACCTCTACATAGTGGTTTCTCAACTCTAGATCTCCTGTTGTTGATACTCCTATGAAATATTTTTTTGTAAGTATATGTTAATCTTATTGATTTCTAAATAATATATTGGGTGGATTTGTTGGGAAAATGTGTCTCAAACTTGAAATTACACAAGGTATTGTTGATAGGTAACCGTGGGTGGGAGGGGTTGGGGGTTGAGAGGGTGGACCCCCCCTCCCAACAAGGGGTCTAGGGGTTGCGTGCCCCAATGGGAGCTCAGGGGAAATTCCCCCCGAAGCTAAATTTTATGTATATTTTATTATTGTAAATTTGGACCATTCATCATTAGTTCTCCAATCTAATGCTCGATATTTCATTATCTTGAATTTCCCTAGAAGGAAACCCTATTTTATGAGGGAATTGTATTACTCTTGTGTATTTTGATGTATTTTGAAAGTCTAATAGTAGTCGTGTTGCCCCTAGATATCTGGTTGTTGATACTCCTATGAGAAACTTGCTTTGTTGATACATGAATACCTTGGCTTCCTTACAAGTGATGTCAAAGCTTGATCACCTATGCTTTTAGTTGTGGGTTGTTGGATGTTTTGAACTAATATATGAAATACTTTGTGATCTTGTTCTAAGAATTTTAGATGGAAAGTACATGAAGGAGAAAAGAGGTAGAGAATTTTACTAGTACAACAATTTTGAGATGTGAAATATGAAGATGTAAGATCTATTAATTGATTGATATTTTTGGGATGTTGTTGATGAGAATGTTTCAAGGCCTACATATGTTGTAATTTGGTTTCTCAATATGATGTTATGGACTATAAAGACAAGGGTCCAATCAGATTGAGCCTAACATACTTTATTTTATTTATTGTCTATAAAAAGTCCTATGCAAAGAAACTATGAAAGAAACTTGGTGAGATATATCAATACAAATCTTTGGTGAATAAAAAAATCAAAAGAAATCATATTCCTTGAGAATGGAGGAAGGTGGATGAATTACAAGCCACCTGGAAGATTTCAATATGTTGGTGGCTCAACTCACATCAATTGGTGTAAAAATGGATGAGGAGAAGAGAGGTCAGATCTTTCTTAGGTGTCTTGATCTAACTCCTTTATATGGAACTCTTCTTAGCTTAAATTATTTTTTTAATATGTGGTTTCAATAAAAAAAATAAGGATGTCTCATAAGTGGAACCCAATATTGTTGGATCACCCTTGTAAAATCACTATATTCATGACATGGTGAAGGTTAAGAGACTAGTGATTGAGAAAATAAACATTTTAGAAAATGTTACAAATTTTCTAATGAAGAAAGTGAACCAAACATAATTTCTTGTGGTTTAGAATTACAATTGGATCTCTCCCCTTAGTAGATAGTTTATTTCATCTATGGATTAGACCCATATGTGATTCATATAATAAATTGGATTTAATATAGGAAAATGTGTTGTTTTCCTTCATTAAAAATTCATTTTATAAAGTTGGGTGAGTGTGAAATCATGATGGGCCAAACAATAACTCTAAGTGGTAATGAAAATGGAAAAAATAGACCTAATTAAATTTATATAAAAATTTGACTATATTATATACACAATCTAGAAAATAAATAGTAATAAAGTTGTAAGAAATTGACTATAAATTTATGAATTACAATTTTCTTTGAAAAAACCATATTAATTTGGTGAAAATTTGATATTTCAATGAGGCACTACTAAAAATTTTTGCAAAAGAAAAGGTGTCATTCCAACTAGCATAAATATGAGAATTTTTTTTAAAGTCTTTAGATAGCAAAGAACTTCCTCATAGGAGCAAACATAATGGCTCCAGAAACTTGCTAATGAACTTCCAGCTATAGAAGTTCTAGCTACATAACTTCCTGCAACGAATATTCTAGCTACACGAGTTCTATCAATGGAAGTTCCAGCTTTGGAACTTCTAGCTATGGAGGTTCTAGCTATGGAACTTCCAGCTACTGAAGTTTCAGCTACAAAAGTTCCTACTACGGAACCTCTGCTCTAGAACTTCATGCTGCTCCAAAACCTTTGCTCCAGAACTTTTCGCTACTCTGGAACTTCCTGCTGCTCTGGAACTTCCTGCTCCAGAACCTCTACTCCAGAACTTACTACTGCTCTAGAACTTTAGCAGCACTGCTCTAGAACTTGTTGCACTACTCCAGAACTTTAGCAGCACTACTCTAGAACTTGGCAGCAACAACACAAAGCAACAAGCAGAAAGCGGTGATGCTTCAGAACTTTGGCAGACTAAAACATGAAGGAAAATAAAAAAAAGATCTAATTTTTTTGCATAAAAAACTTTTGAAGGAAAAGTTATAAAAGAATTATCATCATAATGCAAGCGAGTCTGATACCAATACCTGAACTCATAAACCAAATATAAATCATTTCATTTCTTCTCATTTAAATTACATGATTACATCATCTCTCTCAAAAGAGTACAATATTCATAAAGGAATGTATATAAGAGTACAAAGCTTAGGCATTAATAAAATACAACAGAGGAGATAGGTACAAGAGAGAACAACTCTAACCAGTGCTCCAATAACCTGTACGTTAGTCCCTAATGGCGGTTGCAACGCCTCCCTACCATGTGGACTCAAAAGAGGCCACCCCATCGTGCTCAGAGGTAGTCACAAGGCTCAAGAAAAAATGAAAGGAAAGGGTAACATATAGCCAAGTGTACACTCACATTTGACATGGAGCAAACATGAAATACAATGCATTAAAGCTGAAATCACATCATGAAGACGCTCATACAATAGCATGTCGGGCACTACTCATGACTGCTGAGGTATAGGGTACAAGAGTATAGACCAGATGGAATGTCATCATGTGTGCTCAAAGAGATGGCATCACATGGAAACTAGATACACCTCTCATACAAACGAGGAGACTCAATCATGCTAGTATCAATGCCTTGCAGACAGATAACTCAACACCTTGTAGACAGATAGGCCTTCTCATTTAACCAAATGACGTATCCATAGAAAACATGAAACAAAAGGAAAAGACACAATTTTCTATCATAGAAACCATTTAAAACAGCCAAGCTAATATTGTTGTAAGAAGACATGTTTAACAATTGTACTTAATCATGAAATAGAGACATAAAAATACATAAAAAGATAAAAGTGTAGAGATATAAAATCAAACAACAACCCAGTTCATATTTTGACATTTCCAATTGGATTCCACTTTTACTATTTTATTTTATGATCTGAAATAGGGTGTTGTTCAAAAAAGTGCCATTTTATGCATGGCTGGGCAAAAAAACATGAAAAACAAAAGTGTCCAGATTAAAAATCAGACAAAGACCTAGTTCATATTTTGAAATTTCTACATGGAATCCAATTTTATTTTACATTTTTATTAGATAGTTAAAGAGAATCAAATAAAAATGTCATTTACTGAGAAGGCATGAATTTTTCCCAAAAACGAAAGTGTCCAGAATAAAAATCTGCCAAAGACCCAATTCAGATCTTGGAATTTCTACTTGGATTCCATATTTTTTTTTTCATTTTCAATAGGTTGTAAAAGAGAAACAATGAAATTTTTTTAACCAAGCGGCACAAATTTTTTCCAAAAAGGAAAGTGTTTGAAATTCATTTTGGACTCCAACCTAGTTGAGATTTGGGTAGTATCAAGTGATTCCCAAAGTTGAATTTGAGTTTAAAGTGGGAGGATTGAACAGATTTATAAAAGTCTCAGATTCCCCAAACAAGGAAAGCAAAAAACCAAGTTGAGAAGAAATCTCAACCCCAAAAGCCATGACAACACCCAAAGTAGCAAATCAAAACACCCACATACGTTTCTAATTCAGAAATTCTAGAAATAAAAAGGACTCTCAACAAATTAAAACACCCACATACAATTCTAACTCAGAAATTCAAGAAATACACAAGATAATACCTTAATTTCTGCCCAAATTTGAAATGAAAAATTGTTCTGCTTGCAAGGCGTGGCTAGATCCCAAAATAGAACAAAAAAACTATAGTGCTACGCTGAACTCGAGGGTCCACTGCCCACAAAAATCCCTCCAACAAAGTCAGGTCTTCATACCCAGCTTGTATTCCCAGCTGTGAGGTTTTTCTTCTCCTTCAGAAATAGAAAATTTCTTTCTTTTTCCCCAAAAGAATCACTCCCCTCAAAATAAAACTTTCTTCTATTTTATATTTTCTTCTCTCAAAGGATAATTCTTCCCCAAAACAAAATTATATATCTATATATATATATATATATTCAAAACAAGGTAGCCCCTTATTTTATTTTAACTATCTCCTCAACACTATGAAATAAATCATTTTAAATTTCCAAATGAAATAATATCATTCTCTCGAATGATCAATAATTTTTTTTTAAAAATATCATATTTAAAAATCTCATGGATAAAACCATTTAAATCTCCCATTAGTAAAATACTATAAAATGCCATATATGAAATCATGAAAAGACGTCAAAGAAACCTCATCAAGACACCGACAACCAAGATATATATATATACATACATATATATATATATATATATATATATATATATATATATATATATATATATATATATATCCACATAATAGATTCATGAAAATCAAAACAAAATACCTCAACAAAACATATTGGTAAACCACATACAACTAAAGGGTGCGTAGGAACATACGGCTGAAAGGTGCTCCAGAACATATAGCTGAAAGGTGCTCGGAATGTTGCCGTTAGGTAACCGGATGGTAAGACATCAATAAGGAAAACACTGCCCTAACAGGGTATTGTGGGCTAGGGGGAAACATTTGTCCTGTGACTATCTCCAGTAACCACCATCGGGGAATATAAGTATGCTTAGGGCTGTTGGTCCAGGCGGAGTTGATACTCAGTACTTGCATCACTTCAAATTACACGTCAAAGTACATGTGCATATACATATATTCACAAGCAACATCAATCATTAGGAAGGGAGTCATGATATCGTAAGCCTCTCGGATATGAGTGTTACGACATCATCCCTTTCTTGTCCATAATCATACATAAGTAATGATAACAATATATAAACATTTAATCATGTAATCCAAAATATTAACCAATCATGATAACCTTTCCATACTCATCAATGCATAATCTTTGTAGACATGGAAAATATACTAATTGACATTGTGCATCTGATTTTGATTACTAATACCATTTTATCCTAAATTATCCCTCAGTCTAACCATTTAATCAAATTTCCTTCCCTTAATTAAATAAATCATTTTATCTAATTAAGTCTCTCTTTTATTAATTAAATCAATCAATTTGATTTAATTATCCCCATTTAATTAAATAGTCAATTTTCTTTAATTATATCTCTAAAGTCTTCCTATTAAATTAAATAAATTAAAACCTTATTTGGTTTAATCTAACATCATCTTTTTTAATTAAATAAATCAAAATCTTTATTTAATTAATCCTTTATCACATTCTTCTCACATTTGATTTAAATAAATCCACAAATTTAAGTCAAATAGGTCATATCATTTAACCCCCTTCATTAAATTAATTAACCTGGATTAATTTAATCTTTTATCATATCCCATCCTTTAGCATTTACCACTTGCACATAAAAATAGATTTAATTGATTTATTAAATCTCCTATTTTCTTCAACAAGGCATCTTTTGGAATATTCTTCAAGTTTGAATTCAAAAATCCAAGTTGACATGTACATCCAACAAGGCATTAACTCTCTCTTACATGTCCTTTGCCTTGAGCCAAGTGGCATTTAATGCTTTCTTTATTCCCTCTTGCAAGTCATTTCAACAAAATTCAAAATTCAAAAATATGCATTTATTGGCACAATCATCAAAACTTGCACATCCTCCATCCTATCACAAGCTGACAAGTGGCACTTTATCATTGGCTCATTCTTAGTCCCACATTGCTCTATTTTGGGAATGCTTTCAACCTGTCAAACTATAAATAAAAGGCTCATCCTTCATTTTATCCATCCACAATTTGAGTAAACTTACTATACTCAAATAAATCCTCAAGCTTTAGCATTTTATCCCATTCGTAGCTAGGTTATACAGGTTTTTCATCATGGAGCACATTTGATTCTCCAACAAAGTGGATCACTCTTCATCAATCTTTAGCATTGCAGCATAGGAGTTGGGAAAGGGCCATTTTCACATCAAATTTGCACTAATTCCCCCATGGGATCAAGAGTTTTCTTGTTTTAATAGGATTTAATATATTTCATTGTGTTATTCATTTTTCTTTCCTATTTTAAGCATTGCAAATGGATTTCATGGGGAGCTTAGATTCTAACTTGCATTTTAATCTTATAATGTGTTTATCTCTTGTGTTTTGCAGGTTTTAGAGGGATCTTGGTTCACATATTGGCGTTAGAAGGAGGGCTTTTGAACTTGAAATTTTTTAAAGTTTCAGAGTGCTGGAATTTAAAATAATTCTGGATTTTTCTTAGGACTCAATCCTTTTGCTGTCCCAATTTCAAGCAAAACAGAGCTAATTTGTGAAAGATATGAAGTTTTTTATTTTATAGCTAGAGCATAATGTTGGAATAGATGCATTTAAACTTTGTGTGCAAAGTTTTTATTTTCTAAAAAGCTATAAACTTAGATGTCACGGCTTTCCCAAGTTTTATAACCTATGTCGCAAAATTTTCAAGTTTTAGAACCTATGTCATGAAATTTTCAAGTTTTATAACCTTGTCGCAGGTTTCCCAAGTTTTAGAACCTATGTCGCGAAATTTTCAAGTTTTATAACCTTGTCATAGAATTTTCAAGTTTCAGAACCTATGTCATGAAATTTTCAAGTTTTATAACCTTGTCATGAAATTTCCAAGTTTTAGAACCTATCTAGCGGAATTTTCAAGTTTTATAACCTTGTGAAATTTTCAAGTTTTAGAACCTATGTTGCAAAATTTTCAAGTTTTATAACCTTGTCGCGGGTTTCCCAAGTTTTAGAACCTATGTCGCGGAATTTTCAAGTTTTATAACCGTGTCATGAAATTTTCAAGTTTTAGAACCTATGTCGTAGAATTTTCAAGTTTTATAACCTTGTTGTGGGTTTCCCAAGTTTTATAACCTTGTCACGGCTTTCTCAAGTTTCATAACCTTGTCGTAGAATTCTCAAGTTTCATAACCTCCTCAGTTAATGATTGTAACAAGTGTTTTTTAACACTTTGGGAGCAATTATAATCCCATTCTTAAGGCTTTGCTATCTTCAAGCTTTTAGGACTAACTAAATTTCATTTGGGCTCTAAAAAGAATCTTTTCATTTTTTGCAAAGGCTTAAAATGAACATTAGGTCTACAACTTACTAGAGTTTTTTTTTTTTTGGTTAACAAAATTTGAAAAAAACAACTCTCATTTGTCCTTTGGTGCTTTAGAAAGAACTCACAATTGCTTTGTTGATTTAAAATGAAGATGTGCAACTTTGTCTTCATGATGGCTTACTTAAACTAACTTCATTGAAAAAGGATGTATGCGCTTCTCTCGTGCTTTATAGCGATCTTGAGAATCAAAAGGCCTTTTTTGTGATTTTAGGTTGAGACAAAGCAATCACCTCCACATTTCATTTTGGGTTTAAAAATTCAACAAAATCTTGTGCGAGTGTGAATAAATTTATTGCATGTGTTCTCCCTTTGTTTCTAAACAAGGGTCGACCAAACTATGAATATGTTTATTCACTTTTGTTTATCTTAGAGGGTCTACCTTGGGGAAAAAGTACTCACCCAAGGGAATGACTCAACTGATAACACTCTGATCCCAAGAGTATTTCCAGCTGGGATATAAATGTGGGTATTGGAGTAAACACCAGTATCACGCGATTGGCTCCGACGAGGTGGATCTAAAAAGGGACTCTCATTGTATGGGTCAATCTCCACGAATAGACAGTCTTAACTAAAACCCTTGTTTGTAGTGACCAACTGATCGATTCAATGAGTTTATCAAAGTGGTACATTGGAACTTAGATTCTAGGAAGTTACTTGCCATGTCCGATCTTGGTTAAAGTATAGAGGTGAAGACTTCATTTTTAACATACCTTTATACTCTTTCCTTGGTTGCATGTAAAATCATTTCTTCTACTACGAAGGGCATGAGGCAAGCCCACCAAGAAAAACATACCAATTGAGCTAAGATGTTATATTTCTTATGAGTCAAAACACTTTGCTTGTTCGAAAACATTTGGAAACAAACACTTAACATCATCATCAAAATTCCAAACCCCTTAGTTAGAGAAAATACCTTTGACAAAACCCAAGAACTATTTCCAACCCTAGGGATTATGTCCTTAGAGGTTTCTAAGTAATTGGCTTTACATCTTAATTTTCTTCTACCAAGGTAAACATTAGGTAAGCATTGCCTTGATTTCCTTGAATTCCACATAGCACTTTGTGGGACGAAAAGAAGTTAGACATTGGACATTTAGTTTGAAAATCTAATCAAGAAGGTGTTTGTGGTAAAAGCAATTCACTAATCAAGATGAAATCAATTGAACCCCACATGTGTTTGTGTAATTTTTGTCTTATGGTCTTTTGAGAAAATATTGATCTTTTGGTTTGAAGGGAAAAACATGTTCTCAAAACCTTGGCCTTGTAAACAAGTCCTTCTTAGGCTCATTTATGATCAAAATCAAACACTTCATCCATTTCAAACTTTTATCATCCCATCCCACAAGCAATTTTAGAGCTTTGAATACATCATTCTAGACTTGGGTAAATCATCAAAATAAAAATCACCTTGTTTAGTTATGTGTATGGGAATGCATCCTTTCTCATACATTTAATTGAATTAGCAATCATTTGAACAAGTTCATCCTAAGATTACATCCAACATCTTAGGATTTACAAGTTCATTATCCAATCAAACCAATCAAAATCAAATCCTAAATTCTAGCATTGATCCAAAGTTCCTAAAAAATCAACACCCATATGTATCATTCACCCCTTTCATCCCTCATCTTATCATTGGTCTTAAACACCTTAGGGGCCACTTTTTTTAAAAGGTCAAAACACAAGAAGAACATGTAATATAAACTTGATCCATACATCATGATTAATCCAAGTCAACCAAACTATCAAAGCCTTACAATGCCAATTGATTTTCAAAACTCACATTTATACAATCCATACATGGGATCATTATCTCCTACAAACTTCAATGGTACAACAAATGTGAGTATGCCTAGTCAAAATTTTGGAACACCTTTCCCGATGGTAGATTTAAATCCAAGTCGAAACCTACAAATATATCAACCAAACACTCAATGCATGAGTCTTCAAATGAACAACATCATCCCATCAAATCCCTACATGCCAAATGTCAATGTACCAAGTACAACTTTACAAAACATGAACATTTTGAATCAAAACTTGGTAAACTTTGGGATGAATATGTTTGAAAATCATACAAATATTGTTCAAATTCCAAACAAGATGTTAACAAATGCAAGTCAAGGTAGCACAATGCAAAATCAAAGTTACCTAAATCAAGGTAATGTGATTCCCAACATCAACAATGCTCAATTTCAACCCATAATGCCAAATCTAAACATCATCCCAAGTCGGAACATTGTCCAAAATCAATTTGTCCATGATCCCATGCAAACACCACAAGTGTACATCCCAAATCTGCTTGAACAGAATCCAAATCAAGGGAGTCAAATTCAAAATCAAGATCAAATTTCACTAGAACAACTTGCTTCACATGCCAAACTAATTGAATTATTAAGCCAAGAGATATCTTCAATCCAAAATCAGTACTCTTCCTTTTGTTGAACCATGCCATCAAAGTGTTGAGTTGTGTCCACAAACGCACCAAGAACAAAATCTCCAATTTCAATAGGTTAGATATCAAGATCAACATCAAAAACAAATCCAACCCCCATGTCTCAAAGATCAATCACCACATCTGAAGACCAATCACCACATCTCAAAAAACAATCACCACAAGGTCAAGTACAAATATCACAAGGTAACAAGCGAAAGTACACTCCACTAGGGAGACCAATTGAATAAGTCCTACAACAATTGGTACAAGAAAATCTCATCAAGCTCCCCGTCTATGGGAACTATCAAGAACCCCTAGTTAAACCACTAGGGTATAACGAGGAGCACCATTGTGATTTTCAAAAAACAAAGGGACACACAACATCAAGTTGTATTCGACTCAAAAATCTCATCCAACACTATATTGATCAAAAGATAATCACTATTGGGGACAATGATCAAGATCTATCCATCAATGAACACCTTGAAGATATTTCCACCTCATCCAATGATCAAATTAACATACATCAAGAGTCACTTTTCAATCATGATCAAAATCCACCAACCAACAATGATCCAATTCAAGAAATTTCAACATAATTTGACCCTATGGTTGAAGACATTGAAAATCCCTCCACCTCAATTGTTGAAAACAATAATCAAGATCTCTCCATCAATGAGCACCTTGAAGATGTTTCCACCCCATCTGATGATCAACTCACCATACATCAAGAGCCACTTTTTAATGATCTATTTCAAGGAGTGTTAGAATTATTTGATTCCATGGACAAAATCTACAATCCATCGACCAATGATCATATTGAAAATTTCTCTACATTTCCTTATGAGTTAGAGGACATATCTCAAGAACTTATTCCAAAGCATGATCAAAATCTTTCACCAAGGTCTAGCAATGGTCCTTTCCAAGACATGTTGATCCCCTTTAACCTCATGATTAGAGATACTGAAGGAATCCTCAACTCAACACTTGATCCAAATCCATTCAAAGATCAAGAGGATATTGAGCCATTTCCCATTCCTAATGAAGACATCCAAGAACCCTTTTATGAGAAATCCATCCTTTGAAACTGACCCATGTCAAGAACTTGATCCAAAGCATGTCAAAAGCAATTATGAAATCATTCAAGATCAAGAATTTGTATCTTCAATCTACTATAATGATCTAATGGAAACTCTCCTATCTATACAAGATGTTGCAACAGATGATCACATCCACATAGCACATACTCCTCCATCTACCTATGAGATGCTTTCTATGGATGGACACATAGATGATCTTCATTTAGAATAGGATTCTAACATTATTACACAAAAATAGCAGGTTATTAATTCATATAGTCAAACTGAGTTATCAAAATCAGGATTAGATATATCATAAATTTAGATTGAGGACATCAGGTATGCAGATATCCTACATTATCCGCTCAAAGAAACAAGTCAGACATAATAGTATAATTCAGAGTTAGCGGAGCAACAAATTGAAATGTCACCTACTATGGTCATTTATCAGAGAATTCCTTCTAAACAAGAGCTCTCAGAATAGGTGGAATCAAAGCATGAAGGTACTACTACCACCATACTGGGGGAAAATTTGTCTCAAAAAAAATCAACATAGGGAGCACGAAGAATCCTTATGATGAAACTGATGCCAATACTACAAATTGTCACATCATGAATCTTATTCCACTTATCACCCCATCCATGAATTGGGACCAACTTTGAAAGAAATATTTGAATCAAAGTATGAAGAATGTTATCAAAGCAAAAGAAGCTAAGAAGCATAATGGAGAAATCAAATACACATGGATACCAAAGAAAACAAAGAAAGATCATCCCAGGTGATCCCATAATAGTGGTTTACAATTTTTGGCCAAACTGGACATTGAAATTATTATTTTTAACTGAATCTTCACATTCGGGCACCTATAGCGGCTAAATTGTGAGGAATTTGAAGATGGTGCAAACTAGAGTTTCATCAAATTTTGTCTGTAGATTCAAAAATATTTTTTTCAAAATTTTGGAATCAAATTGCACTTTTTTTTCCATCTCCCACGAAAATTGATTTTTTTTAGAAAACAACATTTTTAAAAAGTGACTACATCATATAATGCATAACTTTTTCCATGAAGGATAAAATTCTAATTCTTTCAAATTTAGATTTGTAACTCTGATATCTAGTGCTTCCACTTGGTTAGATAGTTTTTATTGAATATTTTTCCTTAATCAAGTTTCAAAGTCAAACGAATTACAAACCACTATGATCGTGATAACTTAACTTTTTGTATCCGCCAAAATTTTATTTTATTTTTTTGTTGGATCAAGGACTTCAATATCTGGTGCACTCATATTTTTCAAATTTTTTTTTGATAATCTTCTATTTTTCCACATGTGAAGAACAAAGAAATTCATTTTCGATGAAAAACCTATGTTTAATAAAACTTAAAAAACAAATACATAACAAAACCAAAACATATTAAAATTATATTCATTGGATAGCTTGTTCTGAGGAATACCATAATCATTTGAAATAAATTTTAAATGAATTCATTTGATCCCCCAAAAGCTAAATCAAAAGTGATTTTTTATCAGCATTTTGATAGGTGTAAAGGCGACGCATTTATAGGTATGGTTTAAAACTAGCGAGGTTCTATCCAAGGGGGTTTGATCTATGGTGATTTGATCAAACCCTCTTCAATTGGAATCCTTAAAATGGAAATTTTTAAGGCTTAAATCATTATATTTTCTAAAAAGATGTGATTTCAGCTAAAATTTGTTCCTCTCAGGAATTGTAAACCACTATTATGACAACACCTCTAGATCAAATTCCATCAGTCAAAGAAACTATGGGGAAAAATAAAAAAAGGGAAAAGTATCCATCAAAGATGTCCACAAAAGAAAAAGTAGGCTTTTCAAGCGACGTCTAAAGTATATCAAATAGTTGGTCCTAATTCCATGAACACTTTCATATCCACCCATCATTGTTCATCTTCCTAAGTTTGGAGAGTCAAAGGTTCCAAACTGTCAACCAATCCATCTCTTATCCCTAAACACACTCCATCCACACCTCCACGCATGACATCCAATTCTCAAATTGACCATGTATTGGCAATGACCCTTCATCATAAGGATTCTGAAGGAAACAACCCTTCATCATACTTCTATTTGCTTATTGAGTCAAAGTCCATCACACTAGGTACAATGCCATCCGGGTTCTTTATACCTTGATGCATCGTATCTAGGTGTGTTATCAAACAATAAGGTAATTGGCCCTTTTAAAATCCCAACTCCTCGGCAAGTAATCATCATCATCATCATCTCATGTCTTTTTAGAATCTCTCATTTTCTTCTATCTCTTTCTTTTCGTGCTAACATGGTACCATGATAGTTAATCATAAATTATCGATAATGCATCCATCCTACATCCACGAACCGTCAGCATACTGCATAATACATATCATATCATATAGAAAGCATTAATCATACCATATGCATTCATCCCCATCATTGCATAATATAGATTGGTTATTCTTAGAATTTCATAAACCATACATCTATCACCCATACACATAATCATAAAAGTATCATTATATAATATCATGTGCATCCATATCATCCATGCATCATCATATCATCCATCACATATAAACATTATAATCATCTCATCATTAATAATGTCACCGTCATGGTACAAATCAAGATCAAGTGTGTAATATATCAAAGTAGACATGAGGTTACCCACAGCTGATGATTGTCTACATCATCAGATCTGTCTACATCAAACATTCGAGTTGAACTAATCTTGAACCTATTTTTCGAGAGATCACCCTCAAATTGAAATTCTCGCTCGATCTCTCGAGGGGGTAGTATACCAACGTAGTTCTTCACATTGGAGCAATAGTGGGGCATCATAAAATTAGAGAATTTTGAACTTTGATCTTAGGAAGATTATTCTTTGAACCAATGCAACAAGTGCATCACTTCAAAGAGAGGCAAAATGTAGACATGGAAAATATACCAATTGACATTTCACATTTGATTCCGATTACTAATACCATTTCATCCTAAATTATCCCTCAATCTAACCATTTAATCAAATTTCTTTATTTGATTATATTCATCAATTTCCTTCCGTTAATTAAATAAATCATTTTATCTAATTAAGTCTCTCTCTTTTGCTAATTAAATCAATCAATCTGATCTAATTATCCCCATTTAATTAAATAGTCAATTTTCTTTAATTAAAACTCTAAAGTCTACCTATTAAATTAAATAAATTAAAACCTTATTTGGTTTAATCTAACATCATCTCTTTTAATTAAATAAATCAAAATATTTATTTAATTAATCCTTTATCACATTCTTCTCACATTTGATTTAAATAAATCCACAAATTTAAGTCAAATAGGTCACATCATTTAACCCCCTTCATTAAATTAATTAACCTAGATTAATTTAATCTTTTATCATGTCCCATCCTCTAGCATTTACCACTTGCACATGAAAATAGATTTAATTGATTTATTAAATCTCCTATTTTCCTCAACAAGGCATCCTTTGGAATATTCTTCAAGTTTGAATTCAAAAATCCAAGTTGACATGTACATACAACAAGGCATTAACTCTCTCTTACATGTCCTTTGCCTTGAGCCAAGTGGCATTCAATGCTTTCTTTATTCCCTCTTTCAAGTCATTTCAACAAAATTCAAAATTCAAAAATATGCATTTATTGGCACAATCATCAAAACTTGCACATCCTCCATCCTATCACAAGTTGACAAGTGACACTTTGTCAGTGGCTCATTCTTAGTCCCACATTGCTCTATTTTGGGCATTCTTTCAACTTGTCAATCTATAAATAAGAGGCTCATCCTTCATTTTATCCATCCATAATTTAAGTAAACTTACTATACTCAAATACATCCTCAAGTTTTAGCATTTTATCTCATTCCTAGCTAGGTTATGCAAGTTTTTCATCATGGAGCACATTTGAATCTACAACAAAGTGGATCACTCTTCATCAATCTTCAGCATTGCACCATAGGATTTGGCAAAGGCCCAATTTTCACATCAAATTTGCACCAATTCCCCCATGGGATCAAGAGTTTGCTTTTTTTAATAGGATTTAATCTATTTCATTGTGTTTTTCATTTTTCTTTCCTATTTTAAGCATTGCAAATGGATTTCATGAGGAACTTAGATTCTAACTCGCATTTTAATCTTATAATGTGTTTATCTCTTATGTTTTGTAGGTTTTAGAGGGATCTTGGTTCACAATCTCATTATAACAACATTTAACATTTTAAAATATCAAATCAAAAATCAAAATACTATCTTACCAGACTGAGTTTAGAGAGGTGTTACATCCTCCCTCCCTAAGATTTTACTTACTCCTGGAAGTCATGTAAACTCAATATGTATTCATGTCACACATTAGTACTCAAAATATAATAATCAATATTAAAGGGTTGTACTTCATCCCAAAGATGATAAATTTAATATACATCATTCATCACTAAATGAAATAGAAAGGACATCCTTTAAAATTCACCTTTCTAAGAATCACTATCAATATGTTGGCATATACCTTACTCATAATGTCTCAACATGAAACAAAATAACATGATTAATTTTTCTAACATCACATGTGCCACAACTCTCAAAATAAGCATTTAATTTAACATCCACATTCATCCAAAATAGGTTAAGATACACATTAACTCCACTAAGAATGAGTAAAGAAGATGCATAAGCACTCAATTCTTTCCAAAAAACCATGATTTACAACAATATTTGTTTTCCACACACTTCCAATCTCACCAATTAGAACATAATTGGCATCATTTTCCACAAAATATAACAATTTACACTTTCTAAAATGTATAATAAGCCAACTTTTCATATGTAACTATATCCAAGATAAAACATGCATTTATACATACATACATACTCACATCACTGGGAATCACATCACAAGGCTATACAAGGGTCCATCTGGATAGCGGTAAGTAGCATACTAATCCATGATACATAAACCATGAGCGAAGAGCTAATATCCATCTCACATAACCATACCTCACACTCAGTGGTTTGATGGTGTTAGGCCACACACACACGATGAGACCATCCAAACAAGACCACAATGACCTATCTCCTGTTGAATAAGGTGGTTAGCCTCCAAGAGATAGCCATCACACATAGGTGGGTAGTGGGTCCTAGCTGTGAAACAACCTCACATACCCCCATCCTCAAAGTTCCTTGCGTCTACTTCCTCGTATACACTCAATCGAGTCTGGATCTCCCATTCTCAATGAGGAATCACATTACAACACAAGATGATCATTTGAAAACAACAATTAGAAAACTAGTTTAGCCACCAAAGATCATAAATAATTATCAAATAAAAATTCAATTTCAGCAATAAAGCAAGAAATGCATGCAATTTCAACACTAAATCAAATGTAACCTCGAGGGCTATGTGAATTTTTTTTTTACAATCTATGGCTAAACCATCACAAACAAGAAAAATGCAATTTTTCCGGTCCTCACAATTAAGGTGAAAATCATCAATAACCAAAAGAAGATTCACAATCTTCGAAATGGCACAATACATAACTATGTGACTAAACTAGCCACCAAATAAGGAAGGAGGGAACATTGTCTGACTATTGCAATAGCCCCTCATGTGTGGTGGAGTGAACACACCAAACACATGGCATGAGGTGCACTCCTCGACTACACCTCACATCGCGTCGTCACGCGGCATGGACTCACCAAGTGGCCCACACACTGCTTGGCTATCCACATGGAATGTGCACCTCGGCCACATCCTGCACCGCGTCTCAGCGAGACATGGTCATACGCAAGTCGAAGAAGGAACGTACTAGTCATATGCCGCATGACAGTGTGTTTGTCGCTCCGCAGAAGTAGGAACGCACAGAACACACCCTGCATAATGATACCTCGTGGAAAGGGCACATGCAAGTACTCGTCGTAGCCAGAGGTATACATGGCTAAGACAAACCCATATGCCAATTGAGCCAACCATTGTCGAGAGCAAACATGAGTGTCCCTTTATAAGTGTACAAGGCCCCATCACGCTCATCACACAAGTAGGCTACCATAACACAGTCTCATAGTGCACCTTCATGTGTCTAAGCACATGGCATCATCACCAACACTATGTCGAAACATTAGTGTGGTGTGGAATCTTATCTATGGAATCATGGTAGAACACATGCAAATATGGAATAATAGTGCATATATGAGTATATAAAAAAAAAATATGGGGCTATTCGAGTCTCACCTCTCATGAGGACAAGGTTGACTCACTAATTACAGCTCAACGTCCTTATGGACGGCCAGGCAATACTAACAAACCAATGTTGTTGTACACAATTGTGGGGATTTGGCTAGCACATGGATCAAGTACCTTGATCCATCATAAGGGGAAGTAGTGAGTACTTTCCTCGGGATTGGTTGAGCTGAGAACGCTCTGCCCCGCAACATGTGTATGTTGTATACTTCGCCCAAGGAACTTTGTGGCTGCTATTACCCCATCACGGACTGAGGGACTAGAGAGCCAAAAGAAGAGATTCTATGAAACTAACTTTTGGTTACTCTTAATACATATATAAATTTCAACCACACATGGGTTGGCCCTCAATCGTGTAACAAACATACAAGCACACATAGTGGTATGGTTAATCCCATACCCCAAATACAACATATCCTCCATGGATGGGTACACTACCTCACCATCCCATGGGTACACAAAACAAGTACGAGGTATTCACAACACTCAACATGTGCACTAACGCAGGATGCTCCCATAATAGGGAGTACCTGTTTCCAATTTCCTCATACCAAAATAAACCATTATCCACCTCTAAATTATACAAGGTCAATACAACTTTCCAAGAACATGTACTCCCAACATCCATACAAAACATCATAGTACTACATGGAGTAAATCAACAATGCCATGATAACTCTCACATTCACTTTAACTTTTATTAAGTGGTAAATCACCTTACTACACACATATGTTAACCACATTTATTTCCCACACATAGTGCAATATCATTGCAATGTTTACCAAAGACAAGGTATGCAACATTATCACTTCTACATACATTTACCATTTTGCATTTTGAATCCAGGTACAATGATTTGACATTTACATGATTTCATAAGAATTAACAATAAAGTTGGGGACTATAGGCCTCACCAACAAGATGCACCTATAATGAAATTGTCATTAAGAAGCACATGTTTTCACTATTCCCTTTTTCCTCCAAGTTTTACTTAATGCAGAACAATTCTCTATTCATATTATACATGTTCCATGATTATGAATGCAACTTGAGGACTTAGATCCTTTACCCAATGTTGATCTAATAAAACAAATCTTCATGAATGCATAACATTTACTCATAAGAGACAAGCATACAACAGATTTCAATACACCACACACTCAAAGATAAGCATCTCTGTTAAACCAATGAGAAGAGAGAAGGAGAGAGAGGGATTTCAAATTTTGACATAAGCACTAATGCAAACATGGTCTCATCTCCATAAAAGCACTTCCACACAGATGCATCAATCATGGGAGAGCATGCAGTAATCTATGTGAACTAACAACTTGATCATTCATTTTATATTACCATATTTCATAATTTCAATTCAATATAACATGCAAAGCAACTTCAAAACCACATGGGATAGTGAATAATCCAATCATGGTGAGTCCAAATAAAATGGAAACACACATATAGATTGTGAGTAACAAGGTTTAATATGATATAAAATAGCAACATTTGTTTCATACTATATAAAGAATTTATTTGACAATAATAATGTTACTAAAAACTTACTATGATACCTCACCTTGAATAAGTGGATGAGGTGAATCTTGGAACCAAAGAAGATCCTTAGATAATCTAACTATTAAGGATATAATCCACTCAAGATAAATAGATATATTGAGTTTATAAACAAAAACATATACATTCAGCTCATAAATAAATAAAAATATATTTTTTCATGAAAATATGAATATTAAGACACAAAAAATGTATGCCATCAACCACTAAATAAAGATCAAGCTAAAAATTTAGTTTATAAATGTTAAATATTTATTTATAAAAAATAATTACAACATAATTTAATTTCGTACAATATTTAGTTTGAACTAAGCACGCTCTAATATAATTCTTTACTTTTAACATTTATTTTTCTAAAAAACCTATTGTTGATCAATGGAAGTATCATACACTAAATATGAAATTTAGCTCCACCTTTGCATAAAGTCGTTGTAGTCAATAATTATTTTTTTTAAAAAGAAAAAAACTAATGCATTTTAAGGTAGTCTATTGATTTCTTTCCTTCAAGCTTGTTGGCTAAATAATGAAGAACATAATCAGAAACTTTAATTTTTCTATATAAACAAGGATTATTATCATCTATAAGCTCTAGGACAGGACCCACTTCTTTCTCTTTATGTATGTTATAGAATGTAGCAATTGATGTTCTCCTCTTGCTCTGGCTCGTAATTGCACGATGTTCAATGCTCTTGTATCTTCCATTGCTAAGTATCTATCATATCATCATTATCAATCAAGTTTCAATTTAGTCAATACAATATTATTAAAAACATAAAATAGAATATAAAATAGAAGTCATTATAATGAAGTGGTATGCAATTATATCTTACTTATTCTATGAAGCCTACAACGCATCTATAATATAGTATTTTTAATAAGAAATTTGTACAAATTTAGCCAATGTTTACTTATAATATCTATAATTAAATAACAAAACTAAATATTACTTTCATAAAAAAAATTTAAAAAATGTTTAATAATAAGTAACTTGGTCCACTTCTTATCACTTGCAAATATTAAAATAAAGAAATTTATGTAAAATGTGAATTAATAATCAATGTTATATTGGTACTTGTGACTTCTTTATTAAGTTGGAAAAAGGTAAAATTAATATTTTTTAGATATACCCATAAGGTATAATAAAAATTCAACTATTTCAACCAATACTATTTGATACAAATGGTCACTAATGAAGAAGATTGTAGCAAATGGTGTGGAGCAAAAACAAGAAATTCAAAATAAGGTGCTTGCTAGAAGAAGACCTAATATGAAAAATGGGGTTTGGCCAACTCATCTATTTTGGTATAATAATGGCTTACCCAAAGTTAGGCATTTACTTGGGAAACTTTACATAAAAGAATTCGTACTATGGATAGGCTTCAAAGTTTAGGTTTAAAAAGCCTTCAAGATGTGTTTCATGCAATCTAGAAGATGAATTAGTGAACCACTTGTTCTTAAATTATAAATTTGTTGTCATGTTAGTAAAAGGTGCAAAAGAAACTTAGTTGCCTTGCTCCTTTGGATATGAAATCCTTTCCTTGTTCTTTTCTTGATTAAAAATATACCAAAATGTTTTTTTCTCCAACATGTGGAAAATATTTGCCTTTAAGATTGTATGGCAGCTTGAAAAAAAGGAACAAAAGAAAATTTCAAGATAAAGAAATGTCACTTTATTGTTTACTTTCTATGCTAGAAAATGTTATAGATGAAATAATCAACAATGCAGAAAGGAATCAAATTTCCAAAAATAGAGATTTCACTCACTGAGATAGTTGTGGGGTCATGAAAGAATGGAAAGGCTTGTTAGTACCCCCATTTATGGGATGGATGGGGTTAAATCCAAAATAAAATCCAAGAGAGGGAGTCAAAAGGGTTCATCCCCTAAAGGTTAGCACAAGCTAAATTTTGATGGGTTTCCAAGAGGTAACCTTGGCCTCTCTACAGTGGGATGCATGATTAGAGACCATGAAATAATTTGTGTTGATTCTATTGTGAAAAACTTTAATCAAGCACTAACAACAAAGAAAAATCCCAAGTATTTCTCCTTATACTTCAATCTTGCAAATTTTTTGGCATGAATCAATTTTCTATAGAGAGAATCCTTTATTAGTATTGATGGTGTCCATAAAAATTCATCTCTACATTAGAAAATAAATAATATCTTAAATCTTTTCCCACCCATTATCAAATGTTTATTTGACTACACTATAAGTCATGTTTATAAGGAGGCTTAACGGTGGCACATATGTACTAGCAAACATGGTAATAGAGTTATAGGAAGGATGTATTATGGACAAATCTCCATACATGGGGAGATAGAAGGCATCAAATATTTTGTTCTTTGTCACATGAATTACCAATGGGCCTTTGTCATGATTTAGAATTGGGGATGCACTTGCACAAGCTAAGTCAAGAAGAGTATTGCAAAGAGATATGAAAAGTACATGAAACATAATGATGAAGATTGTGAAGTCACCACCCTCTTAGTTTTTAAAATTTAAAGTAGCTCTAATTTTATTATGAGGTAAAGAAACTTAGCTATGGATACCATGGTGAGACTAACAACCCAAAAATAGGAAAATTGCTTTTTGAGTGAGATTTATGATCTTAGATCATGAAACATTTTCAAGGTAAATGTTGTTATTATGCTCCATGTGATCAAGGTCTTGTGAGGTGCGACATTTCTTTCAACTTATCATTGATACAAAGTAAATATAGAAAAAAATTCCATGTTTATAGTAGTTCTCTTGGAGTTAATGTAAATTATGAATATATTAGATTCTATCTAAATATTGTATTGAGCCATTATGGAGGAGAGGTCTATAGGCAATATTAAATGAGGTTGTAACTAGGTTAGGTTTTCGCCTTGGTGCTAGGGTCTAGCAAGTGTTGAACCTAGTACCTATTGAACTGTAGGTCTCCTTTATCCTCTCAATTATGGGATATGATAAAATTTTACATAAACACCAAGCAAAGTGGGAAAATAAAAATTTTAAATCAACCACTAGAGATACAATTGTAAAGGGGTGGATTGTTCTTTCACACTTGAGATGGGGAGTCTATATATATATATATATAAGATAGCAAATATTTTTATCAATTTGTCACCCTAGATGGTTTTTTTTATCAGCTCCTCCATTAGAATAGGCAACAAGTAAATGTAAACTTCTTTGTTTTTAATATTAACAAGTATGACCCTCTATACAGAAAAATGCATTTGATATAAATCATATTTAAAAAAAAACATATTTATATTTAAAACAAAAATGCTATGATTATTTTCATAATAAAAAATAATAAAATTAAAATATTTTTTAAATCAATACTAAGACATTTCCCAATTTAGTATAAAGCATACATGTTTATCTTATAAATTGAAACATAAAATACAAGACTACCCGTAATCTCACTCATACTATGCGAATTCCTAAATCACTAATAGAAAGCCAAAGACTAGTTAAGAAAGACTGGAACTATAAGAAACAAAGGTGAGAAATTTTCTCTCTGATGAAAAGTAAAGAACTTAAAAAGGCTTAAAAAAACCTGCAATCCTTAAGAGACTAAAAGAATCTTGGATGGTATAAACATGCTGGTCACGAGGTTTTGCACACAAATGAGAAGGGTGATTGTGTTAATACAAGTTGTTTTAAATGTAGAAATTCTGAGTGATTTTTTTGGCCTCCTTTACTGTAATGGGAGTTTTGAAAACAAAAATTCAATGCAAATTAATCTAAAGAGTAAATTTGAAGTGGGTAGTACCTCGAGAAGATCTCCAATGTTGATGACAAGAGCATCTGGGATTGATGGGACAGGAATCCACTCTTCACCCTTACGAACTTGAAGAGCTTCCCATGAACACTCATCATCCTGCAGCAATATGGTAATTCCACTTCCATCTGAGTGAGCACTTAATCCCAAAACCAAATCTGGTCTTGGGCAAGGTGGGTAGTGATTTATCCGTACGCTCCCCCAAAATTCTCCAAAGCTTTCAATGAAACAATCTGGGTTTATCCCTGCCCCCTCTGCTAACACATTTAGAAGCTTTTTTGCAAGTATTTGTGTCTCAAGAGCATATTCATGCATGGTCTCCCTGAAATGCAAGATTTTTACACCATTAAATTGTTTGGGCTTCCTAAATTCACAAGATGGAATTTTTTAAGAATTGAATAGCTTAACAGTTAACTGGCATCTTCAAACCTGGCAATTAATTAAATTTATATTATGAACATTTTTAAACACTAGAAAAAGTTATAGTTGATATACGGCTTGCACTACCAGACTTGATGTTAATGACAGATTAGGAAGAAAATTATCAAAAATAAATAAATTACTTACTATCTGATCATCTCTATTGGAAAACAACCAGTAAAGTTTTTCTGAATATGCAACTTTTAACCATACAGTTATTTAATATTTTGTACTAATTTGCTAAAATATCTAGCCCTGTAACATGGTCAAGACCCCTACTTCGTCTGCTGTCTCCTCTGTCTATGTCTGCGCTATTAGATAGCAGCACGAAAGACCAGTTCACATCCTATAGATTGTGGAAGAAATGTTTATATAATTGTTGTGTTGGTTAATGCACTGGTCCTTATGTATAGGCCTAATACATGCTAGGTCTCTATGGAAATACCCAGTGCATTGGGAGGAATGGCTTAAACAATCACTGAGTTGTTTGTTCATTTAGTGGTCAGACCCTCTTGAACCCCAACTTAACAAACAATTTACTAGCTGTTTACTTTTAAATATTGTGGGGGATCACAACACACTGACTGTTTATTTGTGGACTTCACTGGCACATTCCAGAGACTGTTTACTGATTAAGGACTATGGATCATGGAGGGGGTAAAGCTTAAACAGCAATCCAAATCTCACTAATAACAAACATGGGCTGGGTTTACTTCTGGGCTGTGGAGGATCTCCATGACCCTAAATAAGACCATGTACAACGTCTACACATAAACAACTGATATATAAAGCTCTACCTCCATGATCTATAAAAAAGAGTATATAAATAAGAAATATTAATGCTCTCTGTTCTTTACCTGAAATTTGCAGTTTCGGGCCACTGGTTCAAGTCTCTGGATTCAACAGGAAGGGTGGACAAGTACATGACATCAGCCCAGTCAAGGCGTTGTTCTTCAGATACCACAAATGCCTGGCCATATCCTTGATTATCTTTCAATTCATATTTGAGCTTCTCTTCCAGAGGAAGTTGAAAGAAGCTCTTCGCTACACTTCTCATTCTGCCCATCAGAGACCCAGGAATCCCATGATTTATTACCTGTGTAGTGTGTATACAAACGTCACAAATCAGAAAGTTAAAAACCAAACTCAACTGGATTTAAGAGTGTAGGAAGGCTTAGTGGGACTTACTTGGAAGAAACCCCATTCTTGGGCTGCTGATGTAAGTTTTTCCAATTCTTTTGGGTTTTCATGGAGAATTGACATGTCAATTACAGGGATAGATTTGTCTCTGCATGGCATAGAGAGAGCTAGAGATGGCCTGTCCTGCTCAGGCGCCAAGAACTTTTCAGGCAGTGTATTGGGATCCTGTAATGCCAATTCCTGCACAATTGGAACTGAAAAACATTTTGGGTTTCCTGTAATGGGATCAATTATTGTCATGGATTTGAACATGTTTCTAAGGCTTCAAGGCAAGAGTTCAGGCGGAGGTAAAGGCAAGCTTACTCAAGCGAAGGATGCAGAGGTATAAAAGATTCCACAATGCATACGGCTCGTCAGGGGAAAAAAGAAAACGTAAGGTGTAGATTTATTTAGAGAATAAACGTCTTAAAAGATGAGCTAGAGATTTTTCTGGATTTGACTGTCTTGTTTTTTATGCAAATCTAGAAGGATTTGACTGTCTTGCATAAAAAACAAGACAGTCAAATCTAGAAAAGTCTCTAGCTCATTATTATGGACTGTGGAAATCTAATGTCTTTGGTCTTAAAAAATATTTTATTCTATTTAAAAAATTATATAAATATTTATTAGGTAGGTAAGTAGAAAACGACAGATCTGGAATCTGTATCTTACCAATTTGGATATCTATTTAAAAAATTAAATAAATATTTATTAGGTAGGCCTATCCTCCTCAAAATGAGCTTTGAAAGTTCAAATAAGGGAAAATTTGGATCAATGGCTGACAATGGTTCCACTGTCAACCAAGGCCTATCCTGCATTTTCCACCGTTCACAGTGAAAATGAGTTTTGAAAGCTCAAATAAGGGAACGCCTTCCGCATAATTAAAGTAGAAAAGTAAAATAATTTTTCACTTATTTAGGTAAAGTAAGAAATAACTTCTTTTTCTATTATTAATATAATGCATTTTCCCAATAAGAAAAAAAGGTAAGAAAGGACAACTCTATGAAATGAATCTTCATTTAATGAGTTTGGATGTACATTATTTTCAATGAAAACTTTATTGAATAGAAAAGAAAGATATTTTTTTAAGATAAAGTAGGAAAGGACAACTCTTTGAAATGAATCCGGGCCTTAAGAATTTGAATATACACTATTTTCAACAAAAAATTATTGACTTGAAAAGTGATTTTTGAAAGGAAAAGACGACTCTCTAGAATGAATCTGTACCTTACAAGTTTGGGTATATACTATTCTTAACAAGAATTTTGTTGAATATGCACCTTGCATGTTTGGAACATTGATCCACTTTAATGAATGTCATTCTTAATAAAAGAGAATCCTTCACTACTTTTGTGACCTTCAAATCTTAGCATCTTAATAAATAAATTTGAAGTATAGTGTCATGTCCCTTTTTCTAAAAGAGTACTTACTAAAAATAGTAAGTTTCCATTATCCAAAAATAGTAAGTCAAAAGTATCAGGACAACATTGGAAAACAATATTATTTAATACTTATATTGTCCTAGTGCAATTTTTATTTAAAGGATAAATAAATATTAAATATTAGTGGCACCAACACGTGTGGGTCATAAGTTTTGGAAAATAACATTTTAACCTCATGTAAGTGCCTCAAAAAATGCATTTTGAGTTGTCAAAAGATGCCTTGTAAGTGGTATAATATGAAAGGCCAAATTTAGAGGTGTTATAATGCATTTTATGACTTTTGTAAGTTCCTAAAATTGGAGAGCAATATTTGTACGTGAATCCAATGCTTGGTAGAAGTTTCCAAATGATCAAGAGTCTATAAATATTGGTCATTTTGCATGGAGAAGGATCTTTATGCATTTTACAGGCTTATGCTTTCTTCTTTAGAGGTTAAGAAACCATTGAAAAAGTTATCATCTAGGCTGATAAACTAGGGAGATATAGACTTGTAGGCGGTGTATTTATAGGTCTCTAGTGGCAATTTCATCCAGAGATTACAATTGTGCTACAAGGGCTTCATTTGGTGTGTTGTTGCAAGAGTTTGTTGTTGACTTTTGTGTGTTTTGGCTCATAGTTTGTAATCAGACTTTTTGTTGTTGTTAGTTGCATATTCATAGTTTATATTTCTATTGTGATCAAACCCATATCATATATATTTCATTTATGTTCTTATATTCAAATTCTTGAGAGTTTTTGTGCAAATCTATTGGGGTTTCAAGTGTATTTTTGAGTGCCAAATTGGTGGCAATTGTGCATTTTGTAAGGGCAGATGTGTAGACTGTCCAAAGTGCCTTTCTACAAGTTGCTATGTTTCCAAAATTCCTATAGAAGCTTTTATCTAGTGCTGCAACAAAAATATAGAGTGTTTATGGCTTCATTGGTGCAATTTTCAGCATACCCAATTTCACCATTTTTCTCTATTTACAAATTTAATCAGAGGAATTGTTAAAGGAATTTTAAAAATCTGATATAAATATTTCACAAGGGATATTACATATAGTTCCTAAAAAATACCTAAAATGTGTGGGCCATGAGCTTGACACAATTTGGTTTAGTTTTTTTCTAAAGTTAATTTGATTAGTCATAAGGAAGTTTATTTGGAGAATAGTAGATAAATATATACAAAGTGTAAATTGAATAGGTGTGAGAGGTTTTGATTTTACTATGGTGTAATTGAAATGAGGATTCACTTTTATATATCTCATAAAATCAAAGGGGGTTCCTAGGTAAGTGGTGACTACTACATGTTGAATGACTTTTCATTCCAATAAGATCTATAGTTGTAGGAGATCTAACTTGGTCATGAAGAAATTAATTTTGTACATTACCAACTAAGAGCCTAAAATAGAACAATAAATATCATTCAATTCAAGGATAATTTGTGTGGGTGAGTTTTGGATGAATAAGAGGTTGTTATTGGAAAAGTGGGAACTAAGCACATTACTATCATAGGGGAGGGCTATGTCATTGAAAAGGTTGTAGGAAAGCTTGTTGCAAAGGAAGTAACCAAAGAAATTTGTGGTGATGACATATTGATAGGGAGTATTCTTATAGTTAGCCATGTTTATGTTTCCTATTGTTGTTAGGATTAAGGTTTCTTCAACCTTACAAATCCAATGCTATTAAATGTGTTCTAACATGCTTGTCAAGGTGTCTCTTGGGGCCTATGGTGTTAGTGAAAAATAGTTGGTAATAATATTTCACCTAGACTTTGTAAATGCATTCATAAGGGATGAAATGCCCATCAACTATAATAATTAATTACTTGTGACAATATTAACCATCTCATCAAGTCAAACACTTGGAAATGAGGGAAAAGGTGTCTCTTGGTGTTGCATATAGGTGACTATTAGCTTTCCCACATTGGGTGATTGGAAAGGAGAGAAAGAAGATATTTCAGGGTGTCAAAATGGGTGACTACACATTATGGAGGGAATTCCAAGGAGTTCAAGAGGATTTTGGGTGTCATGTTTTACCATGGTATGAGCACTTCTAGTGGTGTCTTTCTTCCACATTTCATGTAAATTAGAGTCATGTTATGGTGGTCAAATATGTGTTTTTGATATTTTCATTGAGAGTTCACAAGGCCATAGGTGTTATCAAATTGGAGTCAAAGAGTTCAACAAATCAAGGTACCATTTACATTCATTAGTTCACAAGGGCCCAATACCTAATGTGAATGTGTCAAACACATTACAACACTAAATCAAGGAAACATTAAGCAAGTCACAAAGAGGGCCCAAACAAGCCAAGAAAAGTAGAAGGGATACTTTTTTTGTGACTCCAATATATTACATATAAATAAATGTTCTTAGATGGACGTTGATATTTATGTGTTGGCATTCTAGATGTTTATCTATTATTATATTTTCTTGTTTGGACATGTGCATTTTCGTGAAGTTATTTTTATGTGATGATTATATCATTTATATGATGTTGTACCATGTTAGATGATTTTATATTTATTTAACTATTATATATGTGTAGGTATTCTTGACATGTGAATTGAGTGTGTATGTATAGGATTCTTTTTCCACTTGAATATGTAGGTTTGGGTTATTTCCCCAATTATAGGTATTTTAGAGGTTTTTCATTAGGCCTAATAAATTTCTAACCCCTATCATACTTGAATTGAGTTCCATACATTTATTATGAGATCTTGAGTTGATTTGGATCTAAATTATTGGTGATATTAGAGTTTTCTTGTGTTGTGGTTGAATTGTGATTGCATGATTGTATTTTGTATTGTATATTTCTTAATTGCATTCAATTACAATTTGATATCAAATGAATATTTTCATGATAATATTGTACGATGCATTGGAGATTAGGAAATTAGAAAGGAAAAAAGGGAATTTCTAGTTAATTACATTAGAAAATTATATGCAATTATTTCAATTAATCTATATTATAAGTTTGATTCAATTATTTATTTATTTCTAAAATTAAGGAATTGAATTGAAAACTGAGTTAATATATATGAATGATAATTGTGAGAATTAAAATAAAAAATGAAATTTGGAAAATAGCAATAAAGGAGAAAATAGAAAATAGAAAAGAAAAAGAGATCTAAAGAAAAGAAAAAAAAATCTTTTTTGGGAATGCATTCTTTTATTAAAATGGACTCTATCAAAACCCTCTTATTTTCATTTGGGAAATTCATAAAATGGTTTGATCAAATATTTTTTGGACTTAGATTTGATTAGAGACTTACAACATTGAAGGTTTGTTTGGAGTTTGTATGAAATTGTTGCTCAAAGATCAAATTATTGCATGAAATGTGATCATTTTGTGTCCTCTGGCTAAAATTAATTTATCTTCCTTTCTCTTGATTCTTGGATTCTTTCAATTTTTAGATTTATTCCCACTTAATGCTAGTTTAAATAGGATTATCATCCATCTATTTAGTTTATAACATTTTCCAAGTTGGCCCATTCACAAATATCTTTAGTTTACTTAATGGTTATCTATTCATTTTCTTTCATAATGTGGACTTCACACATGTCCTCACACTTGTCTCATGTGAGATAACATGTGTTAGATATTTGGAAAGGTAATCAAGAATTTGATCATACTTTCCTACTTTATCTTCCTTTTCTTTATATGCAAGGTTCTCATTAAATATATTTTACACTTTCTCTCATTTTATTCAATAGACATGATTTTTTGTTCATTATTCACTTGTCAGAGTTTATCATTGTTCTTGCATTTCTCTCTTAGCTGCTAGAACATGTTATCAAAGCCATGAACTTGCAATTCAAAAAATCCCTATCAAAAAAGTGTTGTGGATCCAAATGGACATCGCCATTGAGATTGAAAGGCCTAAGAAATGATAAATATCCTTCCATTACATCAAACATATATATTTTTTATTTTTTGAAATTTTATTTACCCTATGTACTCTATTGTATGGTGTAGTGATATAGAAGATCCATATAACCATATCTTATACATAAAAATATATATATTGAGGCAATTTAAAAAAAAAATGTTAGGAAAATGTTGTCTCAACTTTGCAACTACAAAAGGTTACTCTTTATCTAGTATGTTTAAATTTGTGCATGGATGGACGTAAAAATTTCCCCAAAGTTTTGAAATTTCCAAATAAACATGTCAATAATTTTTTCACCCAAGATCAACTTTCATTTTCAAGATATTGAGGTTTCCATTTTTAAAAGTTTCAAAGTCAATCTTGAGGCACTTAGAGATCATTTTTCATCCCAAAAGTGATCATAACTAGAAAACAAATATATAGATTGATGTATCACTTCATGAGCTTTTCAATAGTTGGAATGGTTCATCAATCAAACTCTTAAATCAAAAGTTATGGCCTTTGAAACTTGGGTCTCCCAAATTGAAAAATCTAAAAAATGTGATGGACATATGAAAGAGTTTTAAGAGGGAGTTACACACATTGTTGGTGTGAGTTTTGACACATCATAGAGAATATTTTATTGAAGATAGGTTGAGCATCATTTTTTTGGGTGGTTTTAGCTTATGGTTTTGTAAATATTGTTTGAAAATTTTATGTGTTGTATCTTCTATATATTAGGTGCTTGAGATGGAGGTTGTGTGTCAAATCCTTATAGATTTTTAGTTGCATCTAGATCTCTTGTTTTGATTGGAGGTAAAAAAATGGGTTTTGAAGGGGCCTGAAACCCTTTACAAAATAAAGTAGTTATCAACAAGGAGACAACATTAAAAGAAGCAAACAAACTGACGACAACAAACCAATAGCCAAAAAGTAGCCAAAAGGAAGGTAACTAGTCAGCAACACTACATATTGTACAGGATCTCAATAGCTTCCATTTCACTAGCAGCCAACTTCTGCACCTTATCCATAGTATCAGAAACCTCAATACCTGAGGCCCTGGCCTAAGCTTTCATTCTATTTCTAGTTCTGACCCCCGACCCACTATTTTTTACCTCACCACTCCAAAAATTACCTTTCACAACACCCTTCTCACCAGCACACTCCACATCCATCAGCTTACCCACAACAACATCAACAAACATATTCTCCTTTGTCTGTTTCACAGTTGTCACAAGGGAGATCACCTTAGTAGAGTCTGAAATAGCAAGACCTTAGAGGCATCTCCACCCTTCATCACAACATTCCACATCTTATCAAATTTATCGTCAAGGGATAACATTCTTCCTTCCAAATTTTGTTTCAGATTGACGATTTCCTTTGCCATAGTATTAGCCACAATATTAAGAGAATCTATTAAATTATCAATTTGGCTTTGGAAAGAAGGACCCTCAGCCTTACTAGCAACACTTCTTATCCTAACATTGGTCCTATTAATCTCATGGAAAAACCACTTAAATTTTTTTAAAATGACATTAGCACTGTCATGGGCCAAGCTCAACACATCAGACAATTCTTCCCTATCAAATTTTTCTCAATGCATTTTCCCATAGCGACATCCTCATCAAAATAACTAACATGAACATTTTCAGCAAAAATTTCCTTACCTTTACCAGCGGGGACAAGAGTCTTCATCTTTTGAATGGAGAAAGTGATTTCCTCTACAACAACCTTCCTTTTCATTATCCTTTCCCCCTCTACTTTACTAGTCCCCACAACATGTCCACCACCCATAGCTCTTTTCTCAACCTACTTCTGCAACCCATGTTAGAACTTAGCAAAGCCTCACAATAGATACCTCTAGCTTTACCTCTAGCTTGGGAAAGAGGGAAATCCTTCTCCAAGAATTGGCCAATAGTCAACACCTTTCTCTTTTGTCTCCCCTCCTTAGGCTCTTCCAGAAATCTAGATGCTAGGGGAGGAGAGGAAGATTCCCCATGAAGTTCAGTTTTTTCCTTACCCCCCTTAGAAGGGACATTAGCTGCCACCTCATCACTGCATGTCGTATAGCCCACCTTATCATCTAGCTTCCTTTTCCCAATTTTACCTGAAACAGGGGAAATGGGACCCTCCTCAAAAGATGCATACAGATCCAAGACATAATCAACATCATCATCCCTATCAGACTTAGAATCTTTGTTTAAAATAATCCTCCTCTTCTTAGGTTTCTTGCTATCCCTTTCCCCTCCTGACTCTATCGCATATCCCTCCCTAGGTTTATCAGTATTAACCTTCGAAGACACAAGAGTTTTATGCACTTCATGAGCTTTGACATGTTCATAGATTAGGAGAATTAACCCCACATGCAGGATAGTGTTTTTGGGGTTTTTACTAAGATCTTTAATCCTCAAGTCAAGTGACATTAGCAAATAGTAGGGAAAGGACACCCATTTCTTATGTTGAAATTGGTTAAGCAAAAGCAAATGGTAAGTGTTAATCATCGTATACCTTCCGTCCAAGGTGACATACCTCATAATTTCTTCAACAATATCATGCCATAATGCTTTCAAGGAACTCCTCTGATACCCACCACTCTTCACTGACTTCAAGTCATCAGCCTCATTCCCTTTGAAGAAAATAAACATCATAACCTATAATTCTTTTTTTATCTCTGAACACCTTCATACCCTGAATAGCCAATCCTATAATTTGGGCTATGAATTCTTCATCAACCACAATTTCCCTAGCACCCAAATTTAGAGTTCTCATTACACCCTTCAACCACCAAATCAGTGACCTAGGGATTATTACCATGCAGTTTCTCCATTTACAGAGTTAAACCACCCTTCTCTAAAATCTCCCACACCTCCTTCCTCTGCTTAGTAGTATCACAAGATTTAGGCTCAGCACAGTTTTTCTCCCCACCCATCGCTGAAGACTTAACAAATGGAGGCCAAACACATAGTAGAAAGCTTAGGGAAATAAAACAAACACCACCCAGAACAGGAATACCCAGCCAAAGACTTTGGAGACTAAGGCTACAAACACCTACAATCCATGCGAAGCCAACCACATGACAGATATGCCATAATGAATTTGAACTTCGTGCCTTGTAAAAGCCTTTCTTCAAAATCATAACTTTAACATCCTCATTCATGAAATTCAACCATGTGAGTAAGGACATGCACCCCATAATGTATAAAAAGATCGACATTAGATTAGCATTCATTATTAATTATAGTCATAGCCTCAAAAGGAATAGGATCATTCAAATCCCACTCCTTGCTATCATTAACACCAAAGTTAGCGAAGAAATCAGCTAAATTATTTCCCTCTCTCAAAATGTGGGAGATATAAACATTATCAAAGGAGTTGATAATATCAATAGAGTCCCTGACTAAGGCTTCAATAGTCCAAGACAGAGGAGAGGTATTCTTCAAATTATTAATAATTTTCAAGGAGTCACCCTCCACCCAAAGCTTCCTATACACTTTGCTTTGTGCCAATTTGATTCCATGATAGGCTGTAGCCACCTCTGCATAGTGGTTTGTCACCTCTAGATCTCTTGTTGGTGATACTCCTATGAAATATTTTTTTGTAAGTATATGTTAATCTTATTGATTTCTAAATAATATATTAGGTGGATTTGTTGGGAAAATGTGTCTCAAACTTGAAATTACACAATGTACTCTTGATAGGTAACCATGGGGGGGAGGGGTTGGGGGGTGACAGGGTGGAACCCTCCCCTCCCTGCAAGGGGTCCAAGGGTTGCGTGCCCCAATGGAGCTCAGGGGCAATTCCCCCTGAAGCTAAATTTTATGTATCTTTTATTATTGTAAATTTGGACCATTCATCATTAGGTCTCTAATCTAATGCTCGATATTTCGTTATCTTGACTTGCCCTAGAAGGAAACCCTATTTTATGAGGGAATTGTATTACACTTGTATATTTTGATGTATTTTGAGAGTTTGATAGCAGTCGTATTGCCCCTAGATATCTGGTTGTTGATACTCCTATGAGAAACTTGCTTTGCAATTATATTGTAATCATTGTCATTTTTTTAATATATATTAGGGGGCTTTTGGAGTGTGGTGTTTTTCTCCTGAAAGAGTTTTCCCCATGTAAATCACTGTGTTGTGGTATGCATGATATTCATATTTATTTGTGGTTAAGTTTTTGTAACTATTGTACAGATCTGTAAAGTTTTGAATTATCCTCCTCTCAAGATTAGTGTAGAAAGTTGTTTCGTTAGCTTAGCTTCCTTACAAGATTTTGGAGTGGAGATTTTTTTCCCAAAATTTTTTACCCACATAAATCATTATGCTATGGTATGAATGGTATTTGTATTTATTTATGTTTAGCTTTTGTAACTGTTGTAAAAATCTAAAAAAATGTATAACCCTTCCCTCAATATTAATGTAGGAAATTTTTTCAATACCTTAGCTTCCTTACAAGTGATGTCAAAGCTTGATCAACTATGGTTTTAGTTGTGGGTTGTTACGTGTTTTGAACTAATATATGAAATACTTTGTGATCTTGTTGTAACAATTTTAGATGGAAAGTACATCAAGGAGAAAAGAGGTAGAGAATTTTACTGGTACAACAATTTTGAGATGTGAAATATGAAGATGTAAAATCTATTAATTGTTTGATATTTGTGGGATGTTGTTGATGGGAATGTTTCAAGGCCTACATATGATGTACTTTGGTTGCTCAATATGATGTTATGGACTACAAAGACAAGGGTCCAATCAGATTGTGCCTAACATACTTTATTTTAGCTATTGTCTATAAAAAGTCCTATACAAAGAAACTATGAAAGAAACTTGGTGAGATATATCAATACAAATCTTTGGTGAATAAAAAAATCAAAAGAAATCATATTCCTTGAGAATGGAGGAAGGTGGATGAATTGCAAGCCACCTGGAAGATTTCAATATGTTGGTGGCTCAACTCACATCAATTGGTGTAAAAATGGATGAGGAGAAGAGATGTCAGATCTTTCTTAGGTGTCTTGATCTAACTCCTTTATATGGAACTCTTCTTAGCTTAAATTATTTTTGTAATATGTGGTTTCAATAAAAAAAAATAAGGATGTCTCATAAGTGGAACCTAGTATTGTTGGATCACCCTTGTAAAATCACTTTATTCATGACATGGTGAAGGTTAAGAGACTAGTGATTGAGAAAATAAACACTTTAGAAAATGTTACAAATTTTCTAATGAAGAAAGTGAACCACACATAATTTCTTGTGGTTTAAAATTACAATTGGACATCTGCCCTTAGTAGATAGTTTATTTCATCTATGGATTGGACCCATATGTGATTCATATAATAAATTGGATTTAATATAGGAAAATGTGTTGTTTGCCTTCATTAAAAATTAGTTTTATAAAGTTGGGTGAGTGTGAAATCATTATGGGCCAAACAATAACTCTAAGTGGTAATGAAATTGGAAAAAATAGACCTAATTAAATTTATATAAAAAATTGACTATATTATATACACAATCTAGAAAATAAATAGTAATAAAGTTGTAAGAAATTGAGTATAAATTTATGAATTACAATTTTCTTTTAAAAAACCATATTAATTTGGTGAAAATTTGATATTTCAATGAGGCACTACTAAAAATTTTTGCAAAAAAAAAAGGTGTCATTCCAACTAGCCTAAATATGAGAATTTTTTTTAAAAGTCTTTAGGTAGTAAAGAACATATGAGTAGATGTAATGAATTTTTTTAGATTTTTTAAAATAAATAATTATCTATGAATTTTTAGTGCAACCTTTTTAGAATTAATTTTTTTATCACAACTTGGTGAATATATATATATATATATTTATTTATTTATTTGAACCTATAGTCAATGAATCTTGGAGTATGATGAATCTTGGTGAATAATTATCCATGGATTTAGATGAGGTAAGAGGCTCTATTGATCTCATTTCTTTCTTTCTTTTTGGAAATTCTATATGTACAAATGCCTCTTAATATATAGATTATTGAAATTTAAGCATAGCAGAATCCAACCCAATTTATTTAGGGGGGGTTTATCAGTAAGGTTTTTATGTTTCTTATTACAAGAATTAGAGGATGAAGTGAGTGAGAGGAAACCCTTAAGGGTTTCATCTAACTTATCAACATCATCACTACTAAGTGGCTTGGATGAGATGTTGTTTTGAATTCGAATCATGTGCTTAATGGGATCATTTGATGTGAATTTTGATTGGTTTTGGAGGTTTGCTAAAGTTTCCTCAATGTAAGCTGATCAAAAAGGACTATGAAATATAATTGAAATGGAATGTGTAAGAGTCTAAGACTATCCATAAATTCCATTAAAAGAAATGAATTTTACACTAAGAAAACAAAGAGAACTAAACTGAAATAGAAAGGTGAGTGTTGATGCCAAAAATTGACAAGGTAATAGCCCTTCGTGGGAAACTCAATTTATGGAGGACCAATTGCACTAAACTGAGTGACCTCTAGATTTTTAAAGAAGCCGACTCCTTCTGTAATAGGGGTTTAGAAAGGGTAAAGGAAAAAAATTATTAAAATAAATTCTAACCTAAGGCGATGTGACAAGACTTAATAATAGGCATGATAAATCATAGATCTAAGGGCCCGATTGGCATTTGTAATGTCCTAGAAACGTAGAAACTAAAGATTAAAGTATAGATAATCCATTCATTGACAAAACACAACATTGCGTAAATTCCTACTGCTAAGAAGAGTCATAAGACATGATCTAGACCAACAAACTTGCATTCAATTTATAGAATTTTTCAAATGAAATATCCAAACAATAGCAGCATAGTCTAAAGTTAATCAAATAGCATAAAAATACAGAAAGTACGAACAATTGGCATAGTATGAGAGTCTTTGCAATAATGAAAAAATAATAATAAAGGCCTGGTGTCTTTTCTAAAATCATTGTTCTTTTGAAAATCTAGACCCTTCCCTCAAAACAGAGAGAAGTATATATAGTTGAACAACTCCCACCACCTTGGTGAGCAATAACATAAAAGATTTCAGGATCTTTGTCATTGATGTAGATTTGAGCATTCCTCAGGCTATTACAATAGAAAATATTTGAAACCAAGCATCTGGTCATTGTAATCCTAGGTGCATCCTCTGCAAATGATGGTAGTGGTCTTGGTGAGGTCAAGTAGGCAAGTGTCATCACCTTGTAAAGAGAAAGCAATTATGACATGCGATGGCTAGTCATAGTTTTTTGCTTGCTTCATCTATCACCTAAATACAACACCTACCAAAGAAACATGTGGCAACATAGCACAACCCATGTGAGCCTTTATCTTTCATCATTGAAAGCTTGCACTAAGGTAACACGTGGCATGTGGGTGGAGCTCTACTCAAAAGTGAAGGAAAGTAATCATCAATTGTGTGCAGTGATGATATATGGAAGCATAACAGGGCCTCTTTTATATGTGAAGGAAGGAAAACCTTCAGGGAGTGTAAAGCATACTTGTGGAGGAGGTAGCAGAGTTTGAAAAAAAAGGTTGAGTGGCTTATTTGCGATGCGCGGGCTAATACTTAACCCCAAAAATATACACGAAGTGAGCTTGTTGAATATTTATTCACAACTTTTGGAGACTACCAGTGGCATTTCGCTTGAGGAATAGAGAACCCAAAATTTCTCTGGTTTATAGACCAGAGTGCCATTCATTAGTTGATGGAGTTAGAGCTTGGAAAGAGCCACCTGAAGGGGTGGACAATTGTCCTCAGATGGCCTTGCTACATTATGAAAATTCTCCTATTCTCCACCCAGTTCGAGCACTTCCTTATAAGGTAGTGTCTCGGGCAAACTGGACCTTACATTGCAATGAAAGAATAACTATGTAAGAGGATGAATAACCCCCTTAATGTCAGTTGCAGTGGGAGGATGGATGAAATTTTGGAAAGAATTCAGGTCATTTTCCTTCTCCTTGATTTTTTCTGCAATCTGCTCGGCTATAGCAATAGAGCCATCTTCAAGGAACAGAGATGGAAAACCCATCTCACTTAACCTAGAGAAAATCTCCCACATGTTGTCCATTGTTTGGTTTAGAGTATCTATGACCACCTTAGTGTGTTAGAGGGCCGAGTGGAAATTGATAAACTTGTTTTTCATCTGGGGGACAGCATCCCGATCTTCAATTTCTGCCTTGGCGAAGTTTTCATTCAAGACCGAATATAGCTTGGTGAGAAAATTCTTTGTTTTCATAACCCTTTTTGAGATAAACCGTGGGAATTGACCAATTGTACCACACACCTCTTGGCTCAGTTTTGCTACCTTGGAAATGAACCGAAGTGTGGGCTACATTGTTAGGAAAAAAAAATTAATCTTTTCCCATTAAGAAACGTACAACTTCCTAACCAATGGAATAAGATTCGGCTATGCAGGGGAGGCTAAGAGAGTGTTTTTTAGAGAGGTGATCTCTACCTTTGAGTTAATGATCTCAGCCAATTTTGCATCTTTTCTTTTTTTAGACACCAGTTGCTCCCTAGAGCTGCTCATTTCTTTATGCCAATTTTCCTCGACTTGAGAGTGATTTTCCAATTGTATTTCAAGAGAGGACTTTGTATCCTAAAGTTCTTTTTCTAATTGGGCCTTTTGGTCCTCAAATTCGACATCTTTCTCCTATAAATTTTTCTCATATTGATCTCACTGATGCTCTAAGGCTTTATTCTTTTGTGCCATCCTTTGATCATATTCAATGTGATGCCACTCCAATTTTTCATTCCTTAGCTACAAATATTTTTCTACTAGAATTAGTTGGCTCTAGTATTCTTGATTCTTAGTATGCAGCTCATTAACCTCAGCGAGGTCGATAGCCTGAACCAAGTCCCTCCTAAAGTTTTTTCTTCTCCTTTTCTATTGTTAGCACCCTCTCTATTAAGCACACAACATCTTCTTCTAGGGATTTCTCCATTTTCTCCAAAAAACTAGCCTTTTCCTTCAATGATTTAAGATGCTCATCCATTTTCTTCAGCTAGGGTCAGTTTTAAGGAAGTTGAAGGTGAACACCCATTGCGTTTCCTCCATAAGCTCAACCTTATCCTACGGTTGGGCCACCTTCATGTCAAGCCCTACTACATACAATTCGTAGTCTTCCAGATACATATCCCCTTCTGGCCTAGCTACCGTCGGGTACATGTTTGCAAATTTTAGCTCTTGTCAGGTCTCATCATAGAGATTTTGCATCTTTAGTTCCACAGGCCTACTATCATCTTTTGCCTTGCACTTTTGCATTCTATTTGTGCACACTTCCCTTTTGGATTCAATTTGTGCCCTAAATTGGGCCAGTGACAAGACTCACCCACCTGCAAAAGGAGCATTGGTAGGTAGGGCATATAGATAGGTGATTTTCATAGGCCTAGGCATTTTATTTTTCTGGAGAGTGACAGTTTGTGGGGAGAAGGGAGGCACATTCCAAATCTTGGTTTGAGAACTAATAGAAGGGCTTGTCATTTTCCAAGCTTCAATTCATGAACTGGTGAAAGGACTCATAGACTGAAATGTTGAAGGAGTAGTCATCATGGAGTCTGCTTGTTGTGGGAGAAGGGGATGATTTGCAGCAATAGTAGAAGTAGCGGTGCAAATAGTAGGTAAGTCTTCAGAAAGTGAGGCAAGAAATATTTGAGTGGAATCAGCAAGCATGAGGGTTCATGGAGTAAAAGCAAATGGAGTGGCCTATGAGAACTAGGAGAAACCTCCCATAATCATTGGATCAAAAGTGGGAACCAAAGTGCCTGTACTCATCATGGGGATTGCCAAAGAGACACTGGAGGATACCAAGGACCGAAAAGCAAGAGAAGAAGGAACAAAAATTATATGTTGACTAGTCAATGGCAGCTCTTGACTCATTACCGGCTCCTCCTCTCCTTTGGGTTGTTGGCTTACGGTGGGTTCTTGTGAACTCTCTCCAACAATGGCTTTTGTACAATGATGCTTCGCAGGAAGGGCTTCCCCAACCTTGACAGTTACTACTAGTTGTGGTTGTAACACTCTAGTCACCTTAGCAGCCCAAGTGAGTGTGTGAGAGGCCCTCGATACATTGAACCACACATTTGTAGCTACATAGGTGGGTTGTCCTGCAGAGCTTTTCTCCTGCAGCACAGAGGACACAAAAGTCCTCGCTTCTTCTTCTTCTTGTTCTTTAGACCCACCTTCCAGGTTGTTGCCTTGATTGGTTCTAGATTCAGAGGTTGCATGTTTATCATCCCACCATTTTTCAAATACGTTTTCATCCTTCAAGCTTCCATAAGGAGCATCCAACTGTCTAGTTTCTTGGCGATATTTCTAGAAGGCTCTTACTTTCTCATCAATCCATTCCTCTCTTTTTTGCAACTTGTTGAGCTTGGTGCACTCCATATAGACATTATCCTTAACCTCCACCATAATGAAGTATAATTTATGTATTGGATCTCTATGGTCCTATGTTGGTATACGCTCTAGTTCAACAAAAATTTCCTCCTTGTCCTCCTACAGGTTGCGCCTCTTTTCCTAGTAGAATCAAGGAGTGTGAATAACCTTTATGTGTGGTTGCGGTAGATCATTGAGAGGATTGTACTCCCATTTATCACATATCAAAACTAACGCTAAGTGAGTGATTTTATCCTACAATACTTGGTGTGACTATTTCTTTGCCAAGGCCACTATTTTGAAACTCTCCAAACAAGTGAAGAATCCTTTCCTCTAGACACTTTAGTTGCTACAGAAGGTATAATCAATAATGCACACCTTCTGATACATTTTTAGCATGAGCACTCTATTTGTGACACAAGATGGGAGTCAGAAAGGTTGATTAGTGAATCCCTGCATCTGGAGGATTATGAAATCCATGCCAAAGAACTAGTCACAAGCGGGAGTGAAACTCTACATATATCCGATTTGATCTATGTTGAGCCAGATCATATCACCTCCTCCTTGTAAATATTGCAAAACCAGAGTTATAAAGTAATCTGAAAAATGTATAGTATTCACATGTCATGGAAAGGAAAGGTGTCCATGTGGATACTGGCTTCCTTCTTTGATTTTCATAAAAAATAGACAATTCAAAATATTCATTGAAGAAATTAGGTTTTTGATGTAGAAACACATGAACCAGGAAAGAGATAAATCTAAACTCCCCTTCTATCGGGTAATTCTCTATTTTCCTTATCATTTACTCTAGAAGGAATTTGGAAAAATCACACCAGAAGAAATTGTGTTGCTTCTAGAATTAGAAACCCAACCCTTATTGAAAGGCATGCACCATCTCATCTCGCATGTCTTCAACAAATGAACTGTGTGGCAACAGGATACTTTGTAGTTGAGTACCTAGGATTCCCTTCTTTCTAATCTCCTCAATTAGGAAATATGGACTCTTTTTTATCCCTTTCCATGTGTTTTCACCTTTAGTAGGAGTGAAGGACTCAATTTTCTCCTTTCTAGTACTTGGGTCTGGGATACATAGCATGTGCCAAATGGCTAGTGGGTTGATATTAATGTTTAAGGTTCAGCCTTGAATGTTGTGGGCACTCAGGTTATAACACTGAATGGCCGCATCAACTAGCTCTGAGAAATAATGTACCAGTGGGACCATGTACTATGGAAGCCCATTGTACCATACCTTTTTTGTTGTTGACATTGCTTTTTGGGATGTCTTCATCCTTGCACAAGTTGCTTCTCTCAAGGACTTAGTGCTTTTCATGAGGTGTGGGTCATGAATGTTGTCCCATTCCTCATTGACCCATTTCTAGTTTATTTAAACCTTGGGCCTATCTAACTCCATTGTATTTTCCCATTTTGGCTTGCCTAGTATACCAAGCATACCATATGATATATCTTCATAGATATAAACAACCTTTGATGACTGTATAGCCCTAAGCAAGGGTTGGTCAGCTTCCTTCTGAATTTTCTATGCTAAACTCTTTGCCATTTTCTCCTTAGATGAAAGATTCTATAGGGCTTGAATTCTCTACAACTTTCACTCAGCCCTGGATATGCCAAAAAAAATTATTCACTTGGCTTAGCATATCTCAAAAGACATTTTAGCATTGAAAGTTTTTGTAGGTGATATTTAGCTATCTTTCCTCCAAATGGTAGAAGAAAGTGGGATTTTTGCATTTAATTCAGCATCTACTGCCAACTCCTTGCTTCATGCGAAAATGAATTACTTTCCATTTCCAAGTGACAAGAATTCATTATTGCATTTGGCAACCATGTGATACGATGTGATTTCCTTGTAACTTAAGCCGAGGATTTTCCTTTTAGCCTTGCATTAGTATGCACTGGCAATTAATATCCTAGATGGAATGATTAAGCCAAAGCAAATGATCACCGCCTAAAAAGATATGAATCTTGCTTTGGGTTATGGGAAACACTTATGAGGTGACACAATAGCCTACAGACCATGCAACTTACTACTGATGAGTGCCACAATTTTTTAAGCTAATTAATTAGCTCTCATTAACTCTACATGCATTGAACTATACTTTAGCAAATGTAACTAGTTAAGAAATGTGAGTAAACCCAAGAATGCTTTTCAAGTTGGAACTTGGTTACCATCACATTTTTGAGAAGCTGATTAGCATGATTTTCCTCATTTTTTCTATAAATAGGCCTCTAAGCAGTGAGGAAATCACACATAGCATTTGAGAAATTTTTAGCAATAGGTCATTGGCTAAGTATTTAGCTTTATTACTAGAAAGGTTCTTCATAGGCTAGGCTATAGGAAAGTTTTAGGAATAGTTAGCAAGTAATAGCAGTGTGTCAGTACCATGGATACTCCTATTAGCCTAGTGTCACATAAGTCACAAACAACTTTCCTTGGAGAGATTTCTTCTAGACATTTGAATAGGATGACGAAGAACAAACACTCCCTAGATTTGATAGCCATGAAGTGGGTTCTATGCTAGGATTGTCTGGAGTACGAAAACAAATACCACATCAATACCAACATTTGCTCACACTTTGTTGCATCTATGTTGGATATTGATATTCCTAAGCCATTGGTTCTAAAATTAGTCAAAGAAATATTTCCCAAAAAGTACCTGAATGGTCTAGGCAAGTTTGTTGCTCACGCTGCATATGGGATAGGCCTGCCAACAACCAGTGACCTTAGGTGCTATATTGAGGAAGAAGCGATTGTCCCATGGTTGCCATTTATCAGTGGATTTCGCCTCCAGACATGACGAGCACCAACACAGAGTTACCCAGGCCTTTCACTTTATCTTCTACATCTACAACGTAGTACCATTCTACAATATTGATTGGTACATTGACTTTAGGAACCTTGTGTTTCCTCTGCAAATGGCTATTGTTCCAAATGATGTTGCTTTTGTTGCCGGTGTTCCTGCTAATGAGGACATGGTAGATGTTTCCATTGATGCATCAATAGCTGCTGCTCATGCCGTTGGATGAAATTCCTCATGAAATTCTTATTTTATGCTTTTAAGGATATGCAACCCGTCGTCTAGTTTTTGTATATATGCCTGAAAAGGCCACACATAATATATATATATATATATATATATATATATATATATATATATATATATATATATATATATGAAAAATAAACCATGTATAATCATATACTTTTTGAATTATGGCATTCTAGCCATTTTTTGCATGTAAAAATGAAAGAATATATATATTATGAAATATAGCTTTATAAAAACTATGGCCCTTTTTATTTTGGTATTTTGTCATATGGGTTTCTTTTCTTTCAGTATATTCATTGATTTTCTTTGCATATGGGTGTTTTTCTTGATTATTCCTATAAAGCATTTTTATTGCCATGTTCTAGTAATGATGGATTATTCCTCCACCCCAAACCATGAATTAATTCTAAAAAGGACCGGCCAGTAGAACAAAAGGGAAAGAAAATAAAAGCATTATTAACATATGTACAATAGTAAAATTTTCCCTGCAATGGAACAACTTAAGATGAATCCTGTTGACTGGTATTCCTAAGGCTTCCTATTCCATGTTTTCCAATTCAAAAGCATTATGCTCTTTGCACTTAATGATTTTAAACAGGCCCTCCCAAAGGCTATCAAATTTTTCATACTCACCTAGCTTCGATGCCCTTTCATTGAATTTCAGCACTAAGTCTTTGCATTTTAGGCCTTGGTTAGATGCATTCTTGTCAAACCATCACTTGACCACTTGTTGGAAGTTTGTCATGGCTATTAGGGACTTCCCCCTTTTTTCTTGTACTTCTAATAGTTTGGAAAGTTGAACCTCCATGGCACAATTTTGTTCTATCTCAAGGGATTTCAACAATTGAAGTACTGGAATCTCCATGGATATAGGCAACAGTGCCTCTTTTCCATATACCAACTCATAAGGTGAAGTTTTAAGGACTTGCTTAGGAGTTATGTGGTCTTCCCAAAGTGTCACCTAGAGGTTTTTGTGCCATTCACTCTGGTGCTCCAAACCAATTCATTTAAGGAGTCAAACTAGTTTCTTGTTCTTTGACTCAACTAGGTCGTTTCCCTATGGGTAATAATTCAATGATGTCTTAAGGAATATGCCATTTATTAATGCAAAGTGACATACCTTTGCACCTAGGAAAGCTCTAGGATTAAAAGGAATTATAGTCTTCATAGGGCTGAACCTTATTACCTATTCTTCAATGAATTCCAGGCCCCATTCTTTGAATGGTTCATCTGCCACTATAGGCTTGAGAGGAATTGCACAATTCTTCCTTCTACCTATAAAGAACTAGCATTCCTTGCAAGATTTCACCAAGGAGTGCGAATCGTTGAAAAGTGTGGGCCAATAGTAACCTGCACACATGATTTTGATGGCAGTGGTCTTAGCAGAGAAGTGTCCACCCAAAACACTACTGTGGAAAATGTTAAGGACTCTCTTTGCTTGCTCTGCAGTCACACATCAAAGAAGAAGACCATTGAAATTCCTTTTGAAAAAGACCCCTTCCACTTGCACATATCTGCAATTCTGCAGCCGATAGTATCTCCTCTTTTGGGAAGAAAGTCTTGGCGAATAATTTCTTGTTTGCTTAAACCTCACTCTATCCATTAGCCAGTAGCCCTCAATCTCTAGCTCATTCATCAGAACAAGCTTTGGTTACTCTTCTTTGGCAGGTATCTCTTCATCATACACCATGTATTCACAGAGTCCTTTTCCATGAATAGTTTTGGTGGGTTTGACCTCAATGTCATATTCAAGGGTCTTGGTGATCCAATTAGCTCTCTTTTCTATGATTTCTCTCTCCATGATATATTTGCACACACTAGAATGTGCAACATAGATAGTCACTTTGTTGCAGGAAATTAGATGACAAATTTTTTTAAGTCCCTTTACTATTGCAAAGGCTTTTCTTTTGATGAAATTATAGTTCATCTCATATTCCTTCAGGTTCTAGGAGTAGAATGCCACTTGATCTTATCCCTTTCCTTCATTATCCTTTTGAGTTAAGATAGTAGCAATAATAAACTTGCTACTAAATACATACATTATAAAGTCCTTGGAAAAGTTTGGGTTAACCAGTATAGGAGCTGAGGAAATAATATCCTTAACTTTCTCAAAGGATTCTCGGGCATCCTTTGTCCACTTAAATGGTTGATCCTTTTTTAGCATCAGGGTGATTGGCTTAATCATTCATGTGAAGTTAGAAATGAACTTGCTAACAAAATTTACATTTCCTAGGAAAGACTAGATGCCTTTCTTGTTAACCGGAAGGGGAATTTCTTTAATGGCTTTCACCCGCTCAGGGTCAATTAAAACTGCTTCTTTGGACACCACATGTCCCAATAGCTTGCCTTGTGGAACTCTGAATAGACACTTTTTTGGATTCAGGGAGACCTTTTAGTCCTTGCATTTCTGAAAAACCATTTCTAAGTGATCAACTCATGAAAAGTGATGTTCGTTGCCCACTGGAAGGTTTCCCTAGCATTGGATAGGCCAAAAGGCATTTTAGCATATGTGAATGTCCCCCACTTTGTAGTGAACATAGTTTTTTGTTGATCCTCTTCTTTAGCCCAGATCCAATTGTAACTGGAGAAGCCATCTAGTAGGGAAAACATTTCCAACCCTGCTACTATTTTCAAGATTGACTCCATAGAAGGTAGTGGATAATGATCCTTCAAGGATGCTCTATTCAGGTCTCAGAAGTCCACACACAAGTGAATATCTCCATTTTTCTTTTGAACTGGGACTAGGTTAGATACCAATGTGCTATGCATGATTGAAAAGACAATTCATGACTGTATTAGCTTGGTTAGCTCTTGTTTTGTTAGCTCTTGGATCTTGGGGTTCACCAACCTCTGCTTTTTTTAGACCAATTTTGCACCCTCCACTAGTTCAATTGTGTGTTGGATGATGTCAGGATCATATCCCTTCAGATCATCATAGGACTAGGCCACCACTCCTTCATACTTATCACATAAATCGATTAGCCTTTCTTTATCATGATGTGGGACATCCTTCCAAAACTTGAAGCTTTCTTCCATCTGAGACCTAAAGGTCTATATAGTCACTTTTTTCTTCCACATAGTTTCTTCTATTATTTCTTGCATCATCACAATCAAAAAGGTTTTTGAGAGTGATCAATCCCTTTCGAAGCTTGTTAGATTTGAGTTGAATAATTTTTCCCCCATAGGCCTCAGCAACCTTTGGTTGTAACTGATTGGTGAATTCTCTCGACTACTGAATGAACAAGGCAATGTGTTCGTCACTTTCAAATACTTGATAGCTTTGATCATTAATAGGAATTATTTGTCAGACTATCATTCTTACATAGTGTTTGTTGTGAGTGAGGTCGGAGGTAGTATCAAACTGGGATCTAATTGATGCCATGCGATCTGTGTCACTATTTTGTTCTCAGGGGATAGTCCGGATGTTGAAGGCTTAAAAACCCTCAATCATAAAACAAGATCTAGACCAGCAAACATGCATTCAATTTATAGAAGTTCTCAAATGAAATATACAGACAATAGCAACACAGTCTAAAGTTAATCAAATAACATAAAATAACAAAAAGGTCAAAAAATTGGCATAGTCTGAGAGTCTTTGCAATAATGAAAAAACAATAATAAAGGCCTGGTGTCTTTTCTAAAATCAGCATTCTTCTAGGTATGTGCAGGATCATCATGGAAAAAACAAGCCCTTAAGTGGCAAAAAATTCAAAAAATCAGAGTTAGGCAACTTGATGTAAAAATTTGATTAAGTTATCTATATTATTTCAAAATATGTAAGAATAGAATTTGTAGAAAATTGAACGTAGTTTTTAAACTACTAGGTTTTTTTTTTAAAATCTATTTGGTGAAAATTTGAAATTTCAATGCAGTAGTAATTAAATATTAGATAAAAAATAAGAAGTAGGTGTCTATCTGACCACCCTAACCATAATAAAATGATAATTATTTTTTATAATATTTTAGATATAAGTAGAGGACTCATGTCCCGATGTGATGCATATTTTTTTGTAATTTTTTTCTAAGTAAATAATTAATTATGATTTTTTAATTACAATTTTAGAAAAATATAAAAACTTGTACATCTAACCACCTTAACTTGGTCAAAAATTCATGAAATTCAATTCTTTTTTTTTTAATCCTATAGTATACGAAGCATAGAATGTGACACATATTTTGGATTCAAAAAATGTGATACAATTTGAAAGCTATAGATGTTTTTCAATCATCCTATCAATCAGGACTGTAGTCATAATTCAAATAGAAAATGAATAATAATTATTTATTAAATTCAAAGTAAAACATCATTTATATTAGTTGAAAACTTAGAATCTCCTTTAAAAACCCTTTTTGTTTCATCAATTTTGGGTTAAAAAAACTCATTAGCCACATACCCTACACATACCCATTATATCGCCAATTTTTGGCCCATCATGATCCTACACATACCCTTCTAAAAATCTGGACCCTTCCCTCAAAATAGAGAGAAGTATATATAGCTGAAAAACTTCCACTACCTTGGTGAGCAATAATAGAAAAGATTTCAGGATCCCTGTCAAAGATGCAGATTTGAGCATTCCTCCAAGTCGTTGCAACAAAAAAGATTCAAAAGCAAGCATCTGGTCATTCCAAGCCCAGGTGCATCCTCTACAAATGATGGTAGTGGTCCCAGTGAGGTCAAGTAGGCAAGTTTCATCACCCTATAAAGAGAAAGAAATTATGACATGTGGCAACCAATCGCGATGTTTGGTTCACTTCATCGATCACCTAAATACAAAACCTACCAAAGAAACACGTGGCAACATAGCGCAACCCGTGTGAGCCTTTATCTTTCATTGTTGAAAGCTTGTGCTAAGGTGACACATGGCGTGTGGGCAGAGCTTTACTCAAAAGTGAAGGGAAGCAGTCATCAATTGTGTGTAGCAATGATATGTGGCAGCATAGTGGGGCCTCTTTTAAATACAAAGGAAGGAAAACCTACGAGGAGTCCAGAGCAGACATGTGGAGGAGCTAGCGGAGTTTGACAAAAAAGGTTGAGTGGATTATTTGTGATGCATGGGCCAATAATTAACCCCAAAAATATACTCGAAGGGAGCTTGCTGAATATTTATTCACAATAAGGACAACAAACAAAAAGATATAATGCAGGAAACTAAAACCTAGAAATTCTAATGAAAACTGTAAAGGGACTGATTTGCCCTAGGTGGTGAATGAGTCCCAGGAGATAACTTTTTTTATTTTTTTCTGATTTTTTTGTGTTTTTATATAAAATTTTAACTTTGTACAATGAAAATCTAGAATGCAGATTCAAAGATGTGGAATAATGGAATGAAATGCAATGATGTAAAGTAAAGAATGTTTTCACTAAGGCAATGTTTTTAAGAACCCTAAAACAATACAATAGCATGAAATAATGAATACCTAAGATGCAATTAAGAAATCTAAATCAAAATTTTATGATGCTCAAAATTCAGCTTCGCCAAAATGAAACATAGATTTTTGGCACCTGAATGCTACTCTTGCACTCTTAGGGTTTTTCACCTAAAGGGAGGGAGATTAGGTCCAAAAATGATTATGTAACACTCAAATTAGAATGTATGCAATGTTATATGATTTAAATGAACTCAACTAAAAGCAATTGATTAATCTCAATGACTAAATATGAATGCAAAGCTAAGATTTATGTCTTGTTTGAAAACATAGTGTTGTTTGCAAAAAGGTTGAAATACTAAACAAAAATGCAGTTTTTAACTAATTTTTATTTTTTTTTCAAAATGTGTGCACCTGGAAAGCTATAGAGGACTGAAGAACAAACTAGAAAATTGATGACATATGAACTTGGGCTGACTGGGAGTCATTTGCCACCTTGGGCGAATTAGTCCCAAATCAAGACTTCTACACAAAACCTATTTTCTGACAGTCGGGGATCTGAAACAACATCTAACTCAAATATGTACCTTTAGGTGTGACTCATTTGCCATGCATGGTGAATCAATACACTTTCTAATTTCTGCAATCTCAAATTTCAGATCTATACCTTGACACCTGCATAAAAAATTATGGCGAAAACCTGATTCTAGATCTCAAAAAATTCCTGCAAAACAACTTAAAAGAGTTGATCTAATGGGGGGTTTTCCTTGGTCAAACCCCTAGGTAGGTAATTAAACCTTGGATAGAGAAAAAATTTCATAAACCCTAGCCTTAGATGTGTTAAAGACTAGGAAAAGTTGAAATATAAGTTGATTGAAATGATGCAAGATCCCTACCATATAAACCTTACAACACATGAAACATGGATATAAAATGAAATACAAATGCTAAATAAACACAATGCAAACATTGATCTGAAGATAGAGTAAAAATTGAAGATGGAATCAATAGGAAACCAAGTCCTTAGGCATGATTTGGCGGCTAGTTGCACCTCTTCATCCTAGCTTTCTTCATGATTCACCATATGCATCCATAAACAACCCTTTTCAATGTTGGATGTTGACAAGATAAGTGAGCTTCAAGACCTACAAAAACCCTAGTTTGTTGTCCTAAAACTTCAACTTTTGATGATGGAATTGTTGTAGAATGCTTTTCTTTTGAAATTTCTCTTGATGAATGATAATGAGATGATAAGAGATGAAAAATATTCTATAAAATGACTTCAAATGTGTATTTATAAGCAATAATTCCTTGTTTTCCCATTAATTAGACCTAAGAGGCCGACATTCACTGGAAATAAAAGTTAAATTGATTAAATTCCTGCTAGATTTTGAATTTTTCCTCTAAGGGGAATCATTCCCCACCCTTGGTGAATGGGTCCCACTAATGCTATTTGAAGGTGGGTTGTTAGGGTATGATGTTATTAAATGTTGTTTTTCAGATTTTATATGATTATAAATGTGAAACGAGACTCTAGATCAAAATCAATAGGTCTAAGGGGCCTACAAATGTTGTTTTGAAAGGGAAATGATGTGAAGGGAATGAAAAGTGGGTCTAATTATGTGTGAATTTTTTTATTTTCTCAAGAGGGTCCAATTTTCTATGACACAGTGTGTAACCTGAATAGTTGTTTTGTGGTTATTTTCCCTTGAGGAAATAAGTTGAATTGAAGAGTAACTTTGTTGTATGTTGAAGAATGGATATTTCCAAAAGTTTTTGATCAGGGTTTTGATTTGTTTCTATTTTGATGATGATGTCTGAGATGTACTTGAATTAGATAAAGTTCTAGGATGCTAATATGTTAGTTTGGTTCATGAATAACCTTGTAATATCAAAGATTTTGGTGGATTTTGTTCAAGAAACAACTGAATTTGGTGATTCGTTTGAATATCTTCTCATGAATTTTTTTTTTGGGTCTAATGAAATCCTATTGAATTGACATTGTTGAATGATTCTCTTGCATCATATTCTCACATACATATGAACCATTTCCTCAAACTAGACAACTTGTGTACTTGTCACTATCAAAGTCCAAAGTTTGAAAAATTTGTAAAACTATATCAAGAAGTACCAAATTTGAAAACCTATTATAATATGATGTTGGTCTTATAAAAATATGCACTCCCACAAGTGTGTTCCCAAAGAATAATTTGAATGCTCATCCATTCACACCTCTAATATTGAATCACAACTAATTTAGACAATGCATTCCCAATTAGTTTCAACCATTAGCAAATTCCTCGGGCTCCCTATGCAGATTGTCAATGGAAGATCTAAGAATGCTAGTGAAAATGAAATTTGGTTGAGTTGATAGTATTATTTGTTAACAATAGATGGAGAAAATGAAGAAATAACTATAGGACCTCAAATCCCAAAAGAGAAAACAAAATGAGGAGATTATGATATTTCTAACATGATTCAACCATGTAGTTTTCTTAGTCAAACTCATTGACCCATGTTTGTTGAGAAGTGGTTTACAAGAACCCATATCTCATGAAAATGAATGGTCCACTTAGCACCCACTATATCTAGGTGATGCTCATTGAGGCGAAGCATTGATCCTTGTTTGGAGGTCATCTATTTGAGTACTACTCTAACTCAAGCACGCTTAACCATGGAGTTTCCTAGATCCATAGACAAGTTGGGTTATTAGTCTATTGTCTAATAAAATATTCTTCAATCATGCAAAGTGATTTCAAAACTCAAGGATGCTTAGAACCCAAAGCATCGGTTTGTTTCAAATTAGGTTTTGAAGGTTTGAACCATTAGTAGGTTTTTAAAGTTTTATGGGAATCAAAACTTTTAATTATTGGGGGTAGGGTGCTACAACTTGGCAAGATCCTATTGCACCATCCCAACCACTACATATAACTCATTGGTAGGATACAAGAAAAAATATAATCAACCATATTATAATAATTCAAGCATATTATAAGATGCTTGCGTTAGGTATTGGATGAACCAAAAAGTGCTTGTGGCCACTTTTTTGTCCCCCATCTTTCTGCAAACACCTTGTATCCTTAGCTATATTTTGAGAAAATAATTATACAAATTATACTATGTTTGTTAGAAATTTATGACATGCCCCCTCGTCAATGTGGTTTCTTATTTCCACAAGCCTTGAAGCCCCCTTGGGGAAGTATTGAGAATCAAAGAGATAAAAATAACCCTACTACACGTGAATGCTAATGGTTTAATCTTTTTGAGATCAACAATAACTTTTTTATAATTTCTAATTATCTAAATAAATGATAAAATAAATGTTTTAAAGATGTATTAGGGTTTGGAGGTATGATATTGCTTCTCTTGGGTTATGGATGGGAATTTTTGAAAAAAACATGTCCTCTCACTATGCCTCAAGGCATCTATAGAGATAAGGAGTCTCCTTATATTAGTGGATTTCTTTCACCTCTAGGGGAATCCCTCTTTTCTATGAATTTTTTAAATTTGTATTTATATATTATTCTTTCAAATGTTAATATTTGAGTAGATTTTCAATGTAAACCATAATATCTTTATGAGTTAGATGATAAAGTATCACTATCTAATTGTTTTTTGGAAAAAGGTTTAGTTGAATTGGGAAGAAAAAATTAAAATGAGGTATAGAAAATATTGAATACTAATTCCAACATAGATTTATATCAAAAATTAAGAAGCATAAATCAAATAGCTTTTCTTTTGTAAGAATTGAGAAAAGTTATATGAGTTTATGACCATAACTTTTTTGGGGCAATAGTCTAATAAAAAATGGTGATTAAATTTTGTTCTAATGGCCAACATTGTCATAGGATATCTTTTATTTTTTGAGAAATGAAAAATCATCATATGTTTCAACTAAAATTTTATTTAATAATAAATATTTATCTCTTCTAACATTTTAGGATGTTACAACATAAAGAGCACAAATGAGATTACTAGTAGATCAATGTTTGGAAAATCAATATGAAAGAGACCATAATGGATAACATAGATACAATATTCTTAAACACTATGAGGAAGATACATGGAGTTTTAGTACATACAAAAAAATAAGAAATAATTAGTTGAATGCTAGATCAATGAGTTTCATGACTACTTTGCACACTCACATGAGAATACCCTTAAATTTGGCTTAAATTTGTCCAAAAAATGGAGTTCCTCACCTTAGAGACATTGAAAAAATCCTTTTGCAATGCATATAAAATTGAAACCAAGGAAAAACTTAAGCACATATTTTCTTCACACAAGAACATTCCAATGTAAGATTCAACTCTAAGCCTTTTGTATAGAAGCATAACTCCCATACATAGAAACAAGACTAGATTTTAAAAATTAATGTTAAAGCATCTATACGATTCACACCAAGTATGTACAAGGATAAGAAGAAGCAACAATATATAACATATTATTGTGGATCCAACCTAGACAAAACCAACAAAAGTATAAACATGTAATTTTTGACTAACTTGCTTCTACCTATTTATATTTGTGTCTATCAACTAGTTGATGACACATCAAGATGTTATTTCTATTCATAAACTATTTAGTCTTTTAAGTCTTAACATATTTTTTAACAATGTCCAAAATGAGAAGTCCCATCATCTCCCTCCATGTCCATTATGAGAAGTGTCATCATCTCCCTCGAGTACACATCGAAGGCCAACTTTATTTTGTTTAAAATCTGCCTCTCTTTATACCTTCCTCTTATTCCCCTATTTCATCATAACACATCATGTGTGAATTAGGGTTTTCATGAATTGGTGAAGGATGAATTCTTAAAATTAAATAAAGTTGAATCAAAATGATTCTAAAATTGCTATTTAATTCAATTTTTACACTAAAAAACTAGCAAACCCTATTTCCTTGACCTTGTGGATGTTGTAGTGGCATTTGGGCAATGATTTGGTCAGCTCCATAATGTATATGCACTTTCTCTTTCTTGCTATTTGTTGTTGAAAAGGTGAGAGGTTGAGTTCAAATGAGCTCAACGCTAAATTGTATATTTTTTTTTATGTTCAAAATAATGAAAGAAAATTATAAAACACTTGCATTAGGTATTGGATGGACCAAAAAGTGGTTGTGGCCAATTTTTAGTCCCCCATATTTTTGTACACCATGTATCCTTAACTATATTCTGAGAAAACAAATTTACAAATTATACTAGGTTGGTTAAAAATTTATGACATGCTTCCTCATAAATGTGTTCTCATATTTCCACAAGCCTTCAATCCCCCTTGGGGAAGCACTGAGAATCAAAGAGATAAAACTAACCCCACTATAGTTGAATGCTAATGGTTTAATCTTGTTGAGATCAACAATAATTTTGTTATAATTTCTGAATTTCTATATAAATAGCAAAAAATGTTTTTATGATGTATAATTAGGGTTTGAAGGAATGATGTTGCTTCTCTTCAGGTTAAGGATGGGAATTTTAGTAAAAAATGTCCTCTCACTATGCCTCGAGGCCTCTATAGAGATAAGGAATATCCTTATATTAGTGGATTTCTTTCACCTCTAGGGGCATCACTCTTTTCTATGAAGTTTTCTTATTTGTATTTATATTTATTCTTTCAAATGTTAATATTTGAGTAGATTTTCAATATAAACCATAATATATTTATGAGTTAGATGATAAAGTATCACTAGATTGTATTTTGGAAGAAGGTTTAGTTGAATTGGGAAGCAAAAAATTAAAATGAGGTATAGAAATATTGAATACTAATTCCAACATAGATTTTTATCAAAAATTAAGGAGCATAAACTATTCATCATGAGGAAATCAAATAGCTTTTTTTTTAAGAATTTACGAAGATTATACGAGTTGATGACACATTGAGATTTTATTTCTAATTCATAAACTATTTATGTTAACATATTTTTTAACGATGTCCAAAATGAGAAGTCTCATCATCTCCTTCCATGTTCGTCTTCAGGACTGCCAAAATAAGAAGTGCCATCACCTCCCTCCAGTACACGTCGAAGGCCCCTCTTTCTATTCCTACCTTGCTATGTATTGCGCCCATTTCTCCATCATCTGTATTGTGACAATTTTATGGCTGTCAATTGTCTGTCCAGATTAGGATGGAATTGTCTGTCCATTGAAACAGACAAAATATTGCACACCCAAATTATAGATTGGTATTTATAATCACACATCAAGGATTGAATGACCAGATTTTTGGTCTGTATTTGTTTCATTTTGTGATTTAAGTCGGGGCATTAATTTCATTGACGTTTGAAGTAGCTCTCAAAGCTTTCTGCAGTCAAGCCCATCGCTTTCAGATTGAAGTCTCTGCACGTGAATGACTTAAAGGTTGAGGGAAACTATTCATACAGACTCATAAATTAAAATCTTTTGAGTTGAATTGCAAGTGGCTGACAAAAATGCAAACTTATCTATCATTTGACTTCATGATAAATACGGCCAACCCCCGCAGCTATTTTATTTGACTATCTTATATAATTTTTTAATAAATAATAAAAGAAGGCCAACTTCATTTTGGGTACAATATGCCCCTCTTTCTATTCCTACCTTGCTCTGTATTGCTCCCATTTCTCCATCATCTGTATTGTGACAATTTTATGGCTGTCAATTGTCTGTCCAGATTAGGATGGAATTGTCTGTCCATTGAAACAGACAAAATATTGCACAACCAAATTATAGATGGGTATTTATAATCACACATCAAGGATTGAATGACCAGATTTTTGGTCTGTATTTGTTTCATTTTGTGATTAAAGTCAGGGCATTAATTTCATTGACGTTTGAAGTAGCTCTCAAAGCTTTCTGCAGTCAAGCCCATCGCTTTCAGATTGAAGTCTATGCACGTGAATGACTTAAAGGTTGAGGGAAACTATTCATACAGACTCATAAATTAAAATCTTTTGAATTGAATTGCAAGTGGTTGACAAAAATGCAAACTTATCTATCATTTGACTTCATGATAAATATGGCCAACCTCCTCAGCTATTTTATTTGACTATCTTATACAATTTTTTAATAAATAATAAAAGAAGAATGAGTAATTCTATTGCTTATATTAATTTTATAGTTGAATAATCTCTTTACTATAAAATCCATTCAAATAAGTCTTATTTTCTAATTAAATACCTTACATCTTAACATATAATCAATTTATAGTTTTGAAAAATATAAATACTTAAAATATATAATAATTATAATTAGCTAGTATATATTTAAAATATTTTAATAAGAATAAGATTTTAATGATGTAATTAGATAGTATACAATTAAAAAATGTCAAAAAGAAAAAAATAATAATGATAGGATGTCAAAAATACAATACAATAGAAGAGAGCTGCAAAATGTTTTAGAAATTATCGTGAGTTCTTTTTGTGAATAAGATTGGAAGAGTAATAAGGTGTGATCATTATTGTGAACTTTGAGAGAATACAACCACTTACAATCAAAGAGATTATTTTGGATAAGCTTGCCTAATGTGATTATGGAGTATGATCTAAAGAAAAAATCAAATTTGAAAGACATGGAAGAAAAAATTTCTTGAATTAAATGATTGAGTATGGTCATGACAGAAGCTGTAACCATTAATCTATAAATTGACTGTTGTGAGAGGCTATAATATTCAATTATTTAGAATAAAGTGTTGGATCTAATTATATGTTTCTTTGATCAAGTACAAATTTTCTATGTTCTTGAAAAACATGAGTACACAAAACCATTGATCCCTCATTTACCTTCTGATGTTAAGTTTCCACAATATTACATATTTTTTTTAAATAATAGTTAACTATTCTATGTCTCCCACACATAAAATAACCAACACAATATTACATACAACTTTACAAGTGGACCAAAATAAATATTTTATGTGACTAAACACATCACCTAGATGCAACATATAAATATTTATATTTATTTTATATAATTTTAAAATATTTCATTCTTGTGCAAGGTGTAAAACACTCTTTTCCTAACATTCTCCTAGCTATTGTATACATTGCATAAAGGTCAATCAATGAAATACATCATCATAGCCATACATGAGACTGCATGAATTTCTAGCATGCTCTCATGATCCATCAAAATACCTGCAATAAATCCAAGGTGACCATCATCTCATCCAAGAACTCCTCTCATCTATGCCACCTATGGAAGAAAAGGAACAAGTCAGGGTTAAGATATGTATCAATCCAAGAAACATGTGCATCAAATCCAAGTGATAAGAAAGGCTCCAAGTTGCTGTCAAAGGTAAGAAACCTACATGGTTGGAAATATCATCAACAACATATGCTAATACATCCAACCATCCATAACTCCTAGGTATCAACAACATAAGTAAACTTATGCCAAAAAAATTACATACAACCCATATATCACAATCATAGGCTCCCGATATAAAACCTGTAAATAAAGAATATACACATCCATAAACTCCCATTACATGGGTAATATCAAATACAAATAATAAATCATAGAATACCAATTCTACCAATCAACTCTCAAACCATCACATGGATAATAATCAAAACCATGTAGCACCTAAAACAATCACAATGATCCACACATGCAACATAAATAATTGCATACACTCTCACAACATGTCACCATAACTCTCCCAAATAATACGAACACATAAACCTCTAAGAAGTAGCTATAGAGCATAGAGAGAAAACCTATAAATCATCTCACGTCTTTCTACCAACACCTCAAAGTGCTAAGATATGTTAGGTATGATCTCCTTTACAACCCCAAATAAAAGCCTCAATGAACTAATCAATCAATCTCATAGATCAAATGAACTATATGTATCATATAGAACCAACATGGATATAAGCCTCTCTTAACCAAGGAATATCAAACTCAAAATGTCCATTCCTAAATCTAAGAATAAGCTCAAAAACCATCTCCTATTATTTTCATAAATGACATCATAAAATAAATCATATGCACAATGAGATAACCATGCTAAACACCCCTAAAATGAACCCTCCAAACCTAAAAAACAAAACTTAAGATCTATGTCCATGAGAAGATAAAGCATACTGATAAAGTTTCCTACAGTCAAGCCCATTGGTTTCAGATTGAAAAATTGAAGTCTCTACACATGAATGACTTAAAGGTTGAGGGTAACTATTCATCCATACTAAGCTCATGTATGATCATAAATTAAAATCTTTTGAGTTGAATTGGAAGTGGTTGACAAAAATGCAAGCAACTTTCTTCAATCAAAACTTATCTGTCATTTGACTCCATGATAAATTTGACCAACCTCTACAATTATTTTATTTTACTATCTTATATAGTTTTTTAATAAATAATAAAAGAAGAATGAGTAATTCTATTCATTATATTAAGTTTATAGTTGAATAATATCTTTACTATAAAATCCATTCAAATTAGTCTTATTTTCTAATTAATTACCTTACATCTTAACATATAATCAATTTATAGTCTTAAAAAATATAAATACTAAAAATATATAATAATTATAATTACCTAGTATAAATTTAAAATATTTCAATAAGAATAAGATTTTAATGATGTAATTAGATAGTATACAATTAAAACATGTCAAAAAGAAAAATAATAATGATAGGATGTCAATAATACAATAGAATATAAGAGAGTTGCAAAATGCTTTAGAAATTATTGTGAGTTCTTTTTGTGAATAGGATTGGAAGAGTAATAAGGTGTAATCATTATTGTGAAATTTGAGAGAATATAACCACTTACAATTAGAGAGATGTTTTTGGATAAAATTACCTAATGTGATTATGGAGAATGATCTAAAGAAAAACCAAATTTGAAAGACCGGGAAGAATAAATTTCTCGTAAAAAATCATTGAGTATGGTCATGACAAAAGATGTAACCACTGTAGTTTATAAAATTGTATCCCTCTACATTTTCACACTTGTTTGGGTCCTCCCTACTAAAATTAGGCTTCTTTATGCCTTATTTGGTCCTATTTTGCATCCACAAGCCTTAATTAATGCATCTTTATGGGGATAATCCTGGCACATATCGAATGACCACTCATAATTTAATGATTTTGGTTTGTATGACCTATATTTAGTGATCTGAGACTCATACGCCAATTTGGGAATATGGATCCTACCTGAGTTTCGAGGCCTAAATGTGAATTTGGCATAAAATTTAATATTTCTTGAAATTGGTGTCCCAAGCCTAGCCTACTGGGACTGACATTCCCCAATTGGCGTATGAGTCCTACTTAGCTTGGACCTAATTTTGAATTCAATTCTTCGTAGGATTTTATTCTCCTAGATCTGATGTCAGCTTGTAGTGTTGTAATTTTGAGAAATTTTGCATAAACAAGTATAAATACAAGGTTATTTCACATATTTTCTCCTAGCAAGTTTACAAGTCATCTAACAGTTCAAGTAATCAAGCATTCTAGAAATGAAAGAGTATTCAAGAGTGATTATCAAGCATCATATCAAAGTCATCATGCATCATGTTTTTTTTTTAGCTAACATTTGTGATGTAGGTTCTTATGATTCAAGCAAACATTCAAGTCAAGAGTCAAGATCTAAATTCATTCTATCCATTAAACACAAGATTGTAGCCTTTATTTCAAGGGTTTGGTGAGTTGCAACATAGCATATTTTTTCATTCATCATTCCTTCATTCTATTTCTCTTCATTTAAAGGTTTGATTATGAAAACCGGGTTTGACCAACGCAAACCCCTATCCACTAACAATTTTTTTTTCCCTCTCTTTGATGAGTGATTTGTAGATATAGGTTGAAAATCCATTAAAGAGAAAGATTTGAGAAAAGTTGTCAAGTTGTCAAAGTAGTCATCTACATTGCAAGATCACAGAAAGTCATCTACAAGTTGCAATTTAGTGTTTCAGACTTGGAGATTTGACAGGAGAGAAGCTACAAGAGAACATTAGAGGATATCAAATTTTTAGATCAACCCTAATAATGGGACTAAATCACCACTTGTGGCATATAAGTCCCAATATACGTGATTTGAAGCATTTTCTGTAGATCTTGGTTTAGTAGTTCCAAATTCGAATTCCAGCTTGAAACCCTAAATTAGGACTAAATCATCCCTACTAATGTATGAGTCCTATTGTGCAGTAAGAGTAAGATTTTGGGAGTGAAAAACTTATTTTGAGCTTCTTTAGTTTTCTAGGTGCCCCTTTGTCCTTTCTCACTTCATTCTTCTTATTTTGAATTTCATATCTTGAGTTGCATAGTTAGGTTTACATATCATTACATTTCTTTCTTCCCAAGCCCTTGCTTGGTGGCGAACCCCTTTTAGTATTTAATCACACCCCTAGGACACCTTATTGTGGATCTCTTTCCCTCATTTCCATCCCTAGATTGAGATCTTTAAGGTTTCCTTAAATGGAATTTGAAGGAAGTTGATGGCTATATCTCCTTAAAACATAGAGTGACAATTTTTGATGTTTCATTTTGGTGAACCCGACCATTAGAAAGTCTTATTTTTTGATTTGGAGTGCATCATAGTCCTAGATATAGCTTAACTTTGCGTTAGGTTTTGCATTAGTTAAATTGCATCTAGGGTTTCTAAATCTTTCATTAGTGAAAGTGCAAATAGGTTGCATTTTTGCATCTTGCATCGTTGAATTTCACTTAAAATATATAATTGCACATTGTCTAGACATCATTAAAACCAGAAAACTTAATATTCACTCAGAATTTTCTGAAATTAGTCAAAAACCCTAATTTGGGGCTCATACGCCCCTCTTGGTGATTTAGTCCTAGTATAGGTGATTTTTCCTAATTTTTGGGTACCCTGTGTGGACTGCTTTGCAACATTTGAATCCTTGAAAAACCCTAATTGGGATTCATACGCCCCTCTAGGTCATTTAGTCCCTTTTCATATCTAAAACTACATTTTATAGCATTAAAAACCCTATTTTTGTGCTTCTGTTTTCTATTGTTAGATTTTTGTTTCATATTACTAATTTTTTGTTTCATTCATTTCATTGCATCTACCTTAATTGTAATTGAATCAGAGTATATATCATTTGTCTTATGTTCATTGTATCTTGCATTTCCTTGACTATCTCTTCCATGAGCTTTATAGCTTGGTGTCCCATTGCTAATACTATAGTGAGATAAAGTTCAAGACTTATGTCATCCTATGATGGCATAATCATTGTGGATCTTGGGTTATCTAGCTCTTTCAGTACTAGTTTTGACACTAGTTCACTAGGTATGGACCATACCCTTAACAACTCTTTTCCTTCAAGTAGTGTGACAAGTGTTGAAATAATGGTTGTTGTAGTTAGGGAAAATTATCTTAGGGAAAATGCATAAACAAATTATAATGAAACCCTAACAAGCACAATAGAGCACAAACTAGCATGAAATGAAAACAAGAAAGCAAAGAAAACTGATCTCCAAGATAGATTTGATTTATCTCCATTTCTCTTCTTAACCTCGCATGAGAATGCAAGACTTCAAAGGATTGAAAGATTTTATATGTTGATGTTGATTTCTCATTTTCACAACAGAACAATAAGATAGAGATGATAGAGGAAAAATAGATAGATAGATGAGAAGATTGGAGGAGATTTTAGCAGAGTGTGGATACTTGAAGAAGATTGATCCAAAGGGCCTATGTGAGGCTAGATTTATAGGAAAAGGCTGATTTGATTCGATGGATAAGATTAAAAGTCAATTGTGTGATGTGTATGGCTAGCATTAAAATTTTATTTTAGTGTCTATGACTCACATTAAGTGGGTTATGACATGAGGCTAAAATTAGGATGTGAGGGAATAAGTGGGATTATTTTATTTATTTTAGAGGAAAAGATGCCTATGACACACAATGAATGGGGCTAAAAATAGGATGTGAGTGGGAATCTCATAATTTAAATAATAAATTTATTTAAATTATTTGTGCATTTGAAGATTTGTAGTCATGTGACACATGTTGCAATGTGGTAAAAGTGAAGGATTAATTCAAATATTTAATTTGAATTATTTTGAGACATGTGAAGGGGAATTAATTAAATAAATGATATTTATTTAATTAATTGGCAAGGTGATTAAGTGGAATAAATGGAATAAGTGGGATAATGTAATGACCTAGGGTAAAATATTACAAAATGTCTTACAAGGTCATGTATCGACTAGTTAATGTTATGACATGGCCAATTTTGGCACCTGTTGACATTTTTCCCCTCTTTGAGATGATGTTTGAGATGATGATATTTATTTCGAGTAACATCATTGCAAAGAAGCTAAGGTACAAATAGAGGAAAAAAAGATGATACCTCAGCCACTTGAAGAAGTGAGGAGTAAGATGAATGAAGGAAAGGGATGATAGAAGAATATGATGACGCAAAATATATGAAGAAACGTTATGATGATATAGGATATGATAATGATGATGATGTCCCCTCGAGAGGATGGGTAGGTTGGATAAACATAGGCATGCTCTTGAAATGAATGAATGAAATGATAAAGGAGGGATAATATGAATGATACAAGATAAGAAGTAGATGAAAAAGAAGAATGACACATTATGCTGCAATAAAGTGAGAAATCATATGTTTGATGTAGCACTAGACATTATTCACCAAGGTATAAAGACCAAGGTGATGATGTGTCTTGTGCTCTAGCGTAATACAACCTTTTTTGGATAAAAGATGTGAATATTAGCTAGGAGTGATTCAAATTTGATGCAAATAAAATATATGAATATTAGCAATTGTGTTCTCAATTTTGTATTTAATTTTTTACATTTCATTTCAAATCGACGAAACCAAAACCTAAACCATCGACATAGCTTGAGAATGAAAATCCAAAGAATAATCTATGTGAAGCTTGTCTAATGTCATGTAATTTGTAACCATAACTTCATTTTTCACTTTTAGTGACCAAATAATAAGGAAATATTGGCTTATCTTTAATGCTTTCTTGGTTTTGGAGAACTTAATACATGCTTACCTTTCTACCAATTAAAAAAAGAGGATTTTTAGCTTATGGATCTCAATCACTTTTCTAGGTTATAATAAACAAATTATACACAAAATTAACTAATATATCTTTTGCATACCCATTGCACATGAAGGTGAAATTTCTACTTAATATTGAGGTTATCTTTGAAATAATGTTAATATTTTTTTTACATAATGGAGCTAATTAATTTCTTGATTAAGAGGTTTTGTTTCAATCGTGTTTAGATCTATGTAAGTGGATGCATAATTGATTTCAAATAATCACTTCTCCATTAAAACCTTTGTTGCACAAACAACATTAATTGATAAATGGCCCACCTCATGTACTTGAAAAATGTATGGAAAAAAATAAACCAATATTTTAGTTAATTGAACTTCCACACCTATTTGGCATACCCATGATCTTACAAAAATTATGGTCATTATTATTGAAAAGGCTGATTTTTTCATAATAATGCTGAAACAAGATTTGTTTTGAAAATAAATCTACTTTCAAAATCATGGGAATGAAAGGATGATAAATGTATGATGCTTCTTGTACTATAGGCACTAATTGAGCTCAGTTGGGCATTCCTTCAAAATAGCTAAGTAGTTGTATTTAAAATTTTAAATATGTAGTAGAAACTTGTCAAGAATATGATTTTAAATAGATCTAAACCTGCAAGTATTAGGGATATTTCTTGTTTATTAGTGAATACCTCGTAGCAGCAAAAAATCCCAAGTGGTATCATGAACTCCCACCCATTGATGCTCATACTACAAAATGCACATCAAGGTTTAACAATATATCATTATCACCATTAGACAAATTCATGTATTTCTTGTAAATAAATATTGTATAAAAATAGCTTTTTTACAGATAGAAAGAGAATCAATTACAACTATTGAATCTTGAAAATTTCCTATTAAGATTACCAGTATTCTGTAATACCAATTCTCTAAACATTTTACAAGATGAAATTATGTTAGAAATAGAACCATCGAGAACACTCGAATTCACTTAGACCCGCATACATTTTATATCTTATATAACATAATTCACAACTAATCATAGCATGACATTAGATGCAGTAGAAAGATTGAAAAAAGGCCATTAGCATGAGAATGCATCTTTAGATAGACTTTTCCATGTCAGTGGGAAAATCCTAGAAGTGACATAAAGAATTAGGCCAATTAATGTTAGATATGAGGAAGGTATAACACAACTTTAAAGCTTAAGTGAAGAGAGCACAATATATAGGTGGCAAGAGATTTGTAAATATTTAAGGATTTATCGTTGTGAACAAAATTAGTAGGGGAGAACTCCAATACAAACAATAGCTTTATTAAAAGATGTTGAAACTTTCTATTTTTTGTATATTCCAGCCAAATGTTCATGAAAGACCGCTTGTATTTCGAATGAGTTGTGTGGACAAAGCACTCTTTGTAGGATGAAATATGGATGTGTATATAAACTCCACCTATATTATAGAACATTTTGAAAATTCTCTTGAATTCTCTCTCGATCATCAACTTCACTTTAGGAATGCTTGCATGAAAACTTTAGGACACTTCATGAAAATATGCTAGGTCAAACTAAGTGAAATGACCTCTTATTTATACATATCTTAATATTAATTCTCAAAATTCAAATATCACAAGCCAAAATTTGAATACACATTTGAAATAATTGAAAAACTACCAAAAACATATTTTAAATTAGGGTCCTAGGTCTAAGTGAGGACCCATTCGCCCTATGCCGAGTGGGTCCTAGGTCACTTACCTAGGACATGCATTCTTCAAGGATGAGTGTTATTTTATATCATTAATGAATGTCAAATTTTCTCCTTCAAAAATTATAATTAATTACGCTTGGATGTGAATTAAAGGGGCCAATTAAGGCATAATTAACCTCAATTAATTAATAAAGCCCTAGGTTAGTGTGAAAGTATAATGGTACACCTTACAACATAAAAAATAAGGTACAATTAAGTCTATTTTAATTAAAATGCCCTAAAATTAATGTGAATATGTAAAATACATATTACAGTTCACTATTAAATTAAGGCATCATTAAGGTCATTTTATTATTAATTATTTATTCCCAAATTAAGTGTGAAAAAGGGATACTTTTTCCTACACTACAAAAATGAAAAAAATTGAATCAAAACTATTCCTAAATTACCATTTCATTCAAGTTTTACACTAAAAAACTAACAAACCCTACCTCCTCAACCTCGTGGGCATTGTGGTGGAATTTCAAAAATGGTTTGGTCAACTCCATAATATGTGTGTGCTTTATCTTGCTTGTTATTTATTGTTGAAAAAGTGAGAGGACAAGTTCAAATGAGGTCAACCCTCTTGCAAATTTTCTTTTATGTTTTAAATAATGCAAGCATGTTATAAGATGCTCGTATTAGGTATTGGATTAACTGAAAAGTACCTATGGCCACTTTTTTGTCCCTCATATTTTTGCACAAACCTTGTATCCTTAGCTATATTTTGAGAAAATAATTATACAAATTATACTATGTTTGTTAGAAATTTATGACATTCTCCCTCATCAATGTGGTTTCTCATTTCCTCAAGCCTTGAAGCTCACTTGGGAAAGTGTTGAGAATCAAAGAGATAAAACTAACCATACTACACTTGAATGTTAATTGTAGTACCTCTCATGTTACTATACTTCTATGATACTCTTCTATGTATAGCTGATACTATTTATGCTTGATGCACTCTTGAGACTTCGATGGTAACTATTTTTACTATCTGACTTGTGTGTTCTATTTGGATGCTTATAATACTATTTCATTCTATTGATGATATAATGTTGCATGGTGTTTTCCTTTATTTGATTATGCGATATTGTGTGTGGTTACGTAAATGGTTTATTGCTGTCTTCAAGATATTTATGATGATGTGTTATTGTTGAGAATCAGTGAGAGGGATGGTGTTGCATCACTCATTCTTGAGCACCCTACTACACTGCAATTCTCTCTCACGGTGTGTATGGAATTGAATATATATGTTGTTTCAACACTTGGTTTTGTGTAGGTTTGTAGGTATTGGGCACCAACTCCACCCGCACTGTCGGGTCAGAGTGTGCCCAACATACCCAATTGATATGATGTGGTTTAGAGATTTGAAAAGAAAGTATCCATGTCCATGTCCATCATATCATCATCAGTTGACGATGTCATTTTTCAGTTCTCATTTTGTTTGGTATCGTCTTGTCTTACATCGTTCTTTTTAAGTGGCTATTTTAATGTGTTAATTGTTTGATTTAGATGTGTATCGTTATTGTTAATTAGTTAAATTAATACAATGATGGTTAGTATTATGATTGAAATTAAACATTAAATGTAATTATTAATGTGTGTTGTGAAGATTTAATTAAATATTAAATTAGTTTGAAAATTTAAAATTATGTTTGTAAAATTAAAAAGAATATTATTTGAATTGTCGATATTTAGTTTTATTATTTATAAATAAAATAATATTTTAATTTCAGCTATCTAAATTTATAATTAGTTAATTAAATAATATTGTTTAGTTACTTAATAATATTAAATATTTAATTGTTGCTAAGAAATTTATTCAAAAATATGATTTTTTTTTTTATTGAATTATGGGGAAGTAATGGTTGTTTTATGTTACGATAAAATGTCATATGGGGGTAGATTTAAGTTAATTTAATTTAATATAATAATGTTTTTGGTGGGAAAAGTGTTGGGTGTTGAATAAGAAATAGATGAATTTGACACCTATTCCTTGGTTTTATCATGAAATAATTCTTCCTTATTTTGTGTTGGAAATATGGTGAAAACACAAAAAGGGAATTTGGATTAAAAAAAGGAAAAGAAAAAGAAAATTTTGGAAAAAAAAGGAGAGGGAGGAGAACAATGAATTTAAGCTTGATAATGGGAAGAGAGGGAGACGGGTGATTCTTCTTTCCTATCTACTCATACAGTAGTAGCACCATTGATAACATAATTAAGGGCAAGCCAGTATCATATTATGTTTTCTCCATTTCAAGAATTATACTAAAAATTATTTACTATGGTCATTTATTTTGTGATTTAAATCTTTTGATGCCATCGTGTATTACTATTTGTTAAATTTAAATTCATCATTTACCCAATGAATATTGTGCTTCTATTGTATTTTATTTTCTACATATATTTTGTACCAACCGAAAGGAAATTGTTTTGATTCTAAGTTTTTATTTACTATCAATCATATACGAAAAGGAAAAAAAAAAAAAACTATTCTTACATATGTGCTAAGGAAAATGAATTAATCATGTACTAGATATATCAAATTTTTTTTACTTTGTTAGTCTTTGGCTGGTCAAAGAAGGATTCATAAA